>BHEV01037629.1:0-14912 GCA_004319985.1 Emydocephalus ijimae | reverse complement strand
TTCTTCATCCTGATTGGTTGGGAGTCTTGGTCTGTGTTTATTGGTCTTGGAGTTTTCTGTGTTCTGCTTGATTGGTGTTTCAAATATCTTCTGTCTCTTTTGTGGCTTTTTTGGTCTTGATTGGCTGGCAACATTGTGTTCCTGTATTGGAGGCTTTTAGTGCAGTTTGGCTCCAAGTAAATGGATGGCTATCATTTGTTAGGAAGCTAGGTTTCATCTGGGTGTCTGGTTGGGGTGTGTTTGAGCTGGAGGTATCAGGGGGGATCTGTTTGTGCCCAGGTGTTTGGCTGGCTTGTGGTGTGGAGATTTTTTTGTTTGAGAGTGTAGGCTTCCAAATAATTGACAGTCTGGTGGAGTCATCTCTTCTATTCATGCTTTCAGGTCTTTTTTCAATCTCTATGGCTTCTCTGATAATTCTGTGGCTGGGGTTTTCTATCGTGGCTAGGCCTGACTCACAGACGAACACTATACAGAAGCCTGATGATGGCAGATGAGATTCTGCTGAAACGTTGCTTCAACTTTGAAAGCACAACTATAATGACGTGGGAAAGTACCTGAACAAAACTGAATATATATTTTTTTTTTCATATATATATGAAATTACATATTTTATTTTATTTTTATTTATTTATTTTTGTCAATTGCTTACAAGACAATAGGTATAAGTAAAAACATTATTTTGAATACATGGATACATATAAGAAAAATAAAAAATAAAAGAAACAATAGGACAGGGACGGTAGGCACATTGGTGCACTTATGCACACCCCCTACAGATCTCTTAGGAAAGGGGTGAGGTCAATAGTAGACAGTCTAAGGTTAAAGTTTTTGGGGTTTGGGGAAGACACCACAGAGTCAGATAGAATATTCCAGACATTGACCACTCTGTTGCTGAAGTCGTATTTCCTGCAATCAAGTTTGGTGCGATTAACCTTGAGTTTGTATCTATTGTTTGCTCTTGTGTAGTTATGGTTGAAGCTGAAGTATTCATTGACAGGTAGGATATTGCAATGTATGATTTTATATTCTATACTTAGATTGGACTGAAGGCGGAATAGTTCTAGTTTTCTAGGCTTAGAATTTCAAGTCTGGTTGCATAAGGTATTCTGCAACGAGTAGAAGAGTGAAGAACTCTTCTTGTGAAATATTTCTGAACTTTCTCTTAGTGTATTAATATCAGATACGTAATGTGGGTTCCAGACTGATGAGCTGTATTCGAGTATTGGTCTGGCAAATGTTTTGTATGCTCTAGTTATTAGTGTAATATTACCAGTGAAAAAGCTACAAAAGATTAGGTTAACAACTTTTAACCACCTTTTTGGCTATGTAGTTATGGTATGCTCTAGTACTTAGATCATTGGAGATGAGTACCCCAAGATCCTTGACAGTTTGGATCATCAGCAAGGTCTTGACTATTCAGCCTGTATTTTATTTTCTGGTTTTTTTTTTGCCAATATGTAGGACAGAGCATTTATTTGTTGAGATTTGAAGTTGCTATTTGTTTGACCATTCTGATACATAGTCGAGGTCTTTTTGAAGGATAGCAGTACTGTCTGTGGTGTTGAATAGCTTTACATATATCATTTTTACAATCCTGTAATTCCTTTTACTAGATGGGGTCAGGGTAACCTAATTGACCTGAGCATTTACTGGCTGGAAGCCCTTCCTGACACCTACATGGAGTTCACAGTAGATATTTTCTCTTTGTGCCCTGATAGAGAAACATCTGCTACTGCTGAGAATTGAAGTCTCATTCTTCTGAGTGGGAGGCAAGCATCTTTACCTCCAAGCCACTATTCCATTCCTTCTTTCTTTCTATCTATCTATCTATCTATCTATCTATCTATCTATCTATCTATCTATCTATCATCTATCTATATCCTGGGGTTGTATTCTTTATTTTTCATTTTGATTCGTGACTTTTTCTGTGCTAAAAATTCAGCTGTAGACGATATGGCTATCCCAGGCATTTCCTTCTGAAACTTGTGCGCTTTGTCATCGTCATTCTTCATTCTTCAGCGGCAGAGCTGTTGTCATTACTGTTCATCTGTCAGAAGATGTGGCGCCTGGGCATATTGTCAAACAAAGTCATGTTAATGGTATAACACAGCAATATATTATCTGAGGGATGATGCTTTTGATGATGCATTACTATAATATATCAGAAAGTTGTCAGACCAAATGAAGGCTTTCCTTGTAGATGTGCACACAAATGTAAATTTGAATGTAGCCTCCTCAAGAGCAAACTAGATTGCTGGAAATTTTTAATTATTTTTAATTAAATTACAAAGATAGATAATTTAAATACAAAATTACAATAAAAAGGGGAAGCTGGGGAAGACAAACACCAAAGAAAGCATAAAAAGTGACATACACATAAAAATAACATTAAGAAAATGCTCTTCAATACAGATAAAATAATAGAATGCTCCCTTGATTAAAAAAACAGATACAAAACTAAAATATAAAAGATACATCCAAATAATCAAATAATACCAATCTATAATACAAGGGTCTCCAAACTTGGCAAGTTTAAGACTTGTGGACTTCAACTTCCAGAATTCCTCCTCCAGTCATGTTACCTCAGGAATTTTGGGAGTTGAAGTCCACAAGTCTTAAAGCTGTCAAGTTTGAAGATCCCTGCTATAATACCATAATATCTTACTCTAAACAAAACATAAGAGAATCAAAATGAATCAGAATAACAATTCCACAAATAGACATAATACGACTAGATATTTGATAATAGCAACCACTTCATAGTGCTTTACAGCTCTCTCAAAGCAGTGTACAGAGTCAGCATATTGCCCGCAACAATTTTGGGTCCTCATTTTACCCATCTTGGAAAGTTGGAAGGCTGAGTCAATCTTGAGTCTGGTGGGATTTGAACTGCCAAATTGCAGGCAGCCGGAAGGCAGCAGAAGTAGCCTGTAATACTGCACTTTAACCACTGCACCACCATGGCTGATAAGTACAAATTAACACCAGGATTAATACTAGACCAACAACCAAACAGTAAACAATATCCCAATCAGAAAATTACCAATTCAGACAAACAGTCGGTAAAGATAAAGGTAAATTTTCCCCTTTCCAGTCATATCCGTCTTTAGGGGACAGTGCTTATCTCTATTTTTTAGTTGAGGGACCAACATTGTCAGAAAACCCTTTCTATGGTCATATGGCCAGCATGACTATATGCCAAGGTGCATGGAATGCTGTTACCTTCCCATCAAAGTAGCACCTATTTATCTACTCACATTTGCATGCTTTCGATTTGCTAGGTGAGCAGGAGCTGGAGCAAACAACAGGAACTCACCCTGTTGTGTGGTGCTCAGATCCCAAACCTAAGCATTCTTGAGCATTTTTAATCACTGAGCCATTGTGCCCCTCTTTCAAACAGTAAACAACAGACTAATCAAGGAACCACCAAGAATATTCCAGGCCACTGGTACATAAATAGAAAGCAAACCCCAGAAAATAATCAAGCTCAGAAAGCACCAAGGACTCCACAGTTTAACCCCGAGATGTAAATATTCTTTCACTGGTAGGACTAGATATTTCCATAATCAAAAGGACTGCTGGAATTCAACATTGTGCCATTTCACAGGTTTTCATGCAATATTCTCCAAGGCTCATTCCCAGAAACTAGGATTATTAAAACTGAAGCAGGATTAAATATACAGAAGAATGACCATCTCTCACCCAGAATGTATTATTTTTAATGGAGGGCTCAAAGTACGTGGACAGGACATAGTAGAAGAGCTTACCATTACATGGCAAAAAGAATATAACTTTTAGAATAGAACAGTTGATACCACATTTAGAGAGAAAAGCCACCTAAAGTGATGAAAAAGTTTTCACAAGATAGAACTGAAATAGAGAAGCCAACTGCTAAGATTAAAATGAAAGAACAATGGTATCAACATCATGAGATGTTGCTTTTATATCAAGTTGTGATGCAATCACAACATAGGAAGATGAATTTAGAAATAGAATAGTAATTCAAAGAATCCAGTAGTCATCAGGTAAGCAACAGGTGGACCTCAAAAATTGTTGCTAAAGTTACTATCATTCTTCAACTGTAGACCTGCAATGGGGTGAGAGGTTCTTTTTTCAGGAGGCAACTGGACTTCCTTGTTTTTCTTTAAAGACATTTCACTTCTCATTCAAGAAGCTTCTTCAGCTCTGACAGGATAGTGGGGGGGATGGAAGGATTGATACTCCTTGCAGACAGCTGGTCATTGGCATTCTTTTAAAGAAAGCCACTTGGAGGTTTTTCTGTGTTCTCAGAGTCACCGGAGTAGTGCAAATGGGTGTGGAGCCTTCTTGGAACTGTTGAAAGGATTGTGTTGTAGACTGGAGATAGATGATGCTGTATGTCAAAATTGAACAGCCTTTCCTCAACAGAGGGGGGAAGGATACAACATCATCTATCTCCGGTCTACAACACAGTTCTTTCAGCAGTTTCATGACCCGGATGACCAAGAATCTCCATAGACAATGAGCTGAGAGAATAACCTTGGGATATAGGAGGAAGAGCATCAGCCAGAACAATGGTCCAAAAAAGAGATATTTCAGCCCATAGCATAAATGGGAGTGAGAAAGCAACTCAGAAGGACCTTCCTGTTGTGGCCTGTCAGTGGCTGATGTAGCTGGCAGCACAGTTGGACAGTAATGAGGAGGTTGGGAGAAACCTGGGCCAGTCTTAGTGGCTGAGGATGGCTTGGACAAGGGCTCTGCATTGGAGGCAGGGATGGGGTCAGGGCAGGCTGGCAGTCATCAGCTGGCCTCAGACTCAGACAGCAATGAGGAAAGGGAGTTTCTACAACCAGTTCCCAGACTGTGCATGTGCAGGGCTATCAGAAGACAATTGAGAAAGCAGAGTCGACTCAGTAAGGCCACACCTTAGAGATGATTGCCCCTCCCATAGGACATAAAAGAGGAGTGGACAGGACGTGAGCTTTTGCAGGAAGCAATTCGTTCATCTAGTTGATTCAAGCTTTGAACAGTTCTGTTTGACACTGTGTCAAGTTTGGCCTTGCCCTGCATTTGGCAATTACATCTCTGGCAACAATCCAAGTGCGATAAGGTGGGTGTTTATAAACATTCCCCTGAAAGACTGTTTGTGAAGCCTTGCAGGCTGTGAATGAACATAATTTACAGCCGTGGAAATAAAAGAGGTTTTGCCAGGACTAAGATTGTGTTTTATGCTTTCTAAGGAAGCCTAGATCAGAACACTTCTATAGTTCTCCAGGAAGTAACAGCAAGGGAGGGTGCAATTGCTGCAAGATTCTGTTACTGTGACCTTACAATGAAGGTACTGTTAGGGCTTGGTTTCCTGTCTGGATTACCTCAAAGGGCTGACAGAGTAGCTGGAGCTGATGGAATTTGTGCTCCAACAATCACTAGTTTCCCTGATGCTGCAAGAAATCATATCTTTCCACTGGGAACAATTTTTAATAGAAATGGATTGCTGATCAACCCAAGAGTTGGTTTAGTGTAAATGTTAAAGTTGTATTAGGAGATTCAGACTGATTTTTAAAAACTCTACATTCCTTTGAATAGATTGTCTTTTGCCCTCGGAAGCAACTCTGGTTGACTCCTTGGAAAACCTTTGTTTGAAATTCAAACAAAACCCTTCTGAAAAGTCTACACTTTTGCTTGAAATGAAAGGTTTTGGAAGTTTAAAATAATCATCTTTCACTGCTGAGAGAAGTCTGCGGCCTTCAAGATCTACAACTAACTGCTCTGCTCTTGAGGATTACACCTTTTTCTTTCTTATAGGGTAAGGTGGGATGTCTCTCCTGGGTGATAACTAGGCTTGTTCAGCTTGACAGTAAGAATATGAATGGTGAGGTTTACATTAGCCTTCTGGGAATTATGCTGTACACATATACATATACATACATACACACATAAACAGACAGTATACACAGACGGAGAGACAGTGGAGAGGGAGAGAGGGGGAGAGGTGGAAAAGAGAAGTATGATAGATAGATAATAGATAGATAGATAGATAGATAGATAGATAGATAGATAGATAGATAGATAGATAGATAGATAGACAGAGGGAGAGGGAGAGGGAGAGGGAGAGGGAGAGGGAGAGGGAGAGGGGGAGGGGGAGGGGGAGGGGAGAAAGAGATGGAGGGGGAGGGAGAGATGGAGAGAGAGGGGGGGAATGGCAATTTCTATTCCCAAATCACTACTGAGAAATCACAATTTCTGAAGATCACAGTGTAGGTGGTTATTCTAATTCCCATAATGATAAAAGTTTGTCCTGGAAATACTGTATATTTGTTGATAAATAAGCACACTGAGTGTCTGTGTGAGTCCCGTGAAATCTATGTTGTGAACTAATAAATGTGATTAAATAAAGATTATTGAGAGCTTGAAGTAAGTGTAGGGTTCTGGCCCTGCACTTCTGATTGGCCGATAATAGCGACATCGGATTGGTCCGTTCAGGAGAATCTGATTGGCTATTAACGAGCCTCTCCTATTGGTAAACGGAGCTAGCGCTCCCTGTGTTTCATTGGTTAAATACTTAAGAGCTTGCCTATAAAAGGGGGCCGTTTTGGCCATAGAGCTGAGCTGTTACACCATGTTAATAAAGAGTTTTGAAGTTCACTGTCACCGGCTCATCTCCATTCTTAGCGCCCATGCGCAGAACTTAACACTGGCGACGAGGATGGGATGTGGAGACGTCAGAGCTGACTGAACAACGAAGAATGATAACAGAGCACATGGCTGAAATGCACCAACGGCGGAACCATGTCCGGTGGCGTCATAACATCTGCTCCATTCAACCCGGCGCAAGAAGACTGGGACTCATATATGGATCACTTCCAGATGTTTCTGGAGACCAACAATTTGAAGGATGCCACTACCAGGAAGAAACGGGCAGTATTCCTAACTCATTGTGGGCCGACCATATTCAAAATGGCCAAGGCACTAGCGAAACCGGCAGAAGTAAAGTCTATGGACTGGGACGTCCTCGAACCCCTGCTGAGGGCCCACTATGCACCGACCGTGCCAAATGCTCGTTAGAAGGCATGAATTTTACCAGAGAGATCAGCGGAAGGATGAAAGTGTTGCTGATTTCATAGTGGATCTCTGGAAATTGGGAGACCTATGCGGGTTTGCCGACCTCGAAGAAGCCCTGAGAGACCGAATAGTTCTGGGACTAGATGCACCGGGCACACAGAGTAAGCTGATGGCGAAAGGCAACATTAGCCTTCCAGATGCCATTGCTGACACTACTGCAGCAGAAGCAACCAGGAAGTCGGCTGCCCGAATGCGCCGCACCCACGCCCCGCTTCGCCAACTGGCCCGCGAAATTTCACCTCAGTCAGAAGGACAGCTTCTGACAGCCCACCACAAGGACCTTGAATCGTCATCAGAAAGCGACGAAGAAGAGGTCCACCGACTTCGGTCTGAACGAGACCAATGCCAGAGATCTCAGCACCAATGCGCTGGTTGTGGGGCAAGCCACCCCCGATCAGAATGCAAATTCCTCGACACGCTCTGCCATGAGTGCTGGAAAAGAGGCCATATCGGAAGAGTCTGTAGAAGCAAGCTGGGACCCAGTCAGCCCTCGAGGGGGGCTAACTATCACCAACCTACAGGAAGTCGTCCTGTAAAGCGAGAACCCGTGAACCACCAATGGAACAACCACTCCTACAGAAACAAAACCCTAAACCACTCAACGAAGCGAGAAGAGGCTCACCAAACTATCACGATCGGTCACGCCTCATCTCTTGATGCCAAGAAGATCCGAGTGAAAGTGGCCATCGAAAACCAGCCCTGCCTGATGGAAGTCGATTCAGGATCGTCCCTCTCGATGGTTTTCTGGAAGACCTTCAAGCAGCTCATCCCTACTGTCCGGCGGCAAGACCTCAGATTCCAAAGACTCATACTCAAAGACTACCAAGAAAATCGAATTCCAGTCATTGGATCCAGCCGAGTCCAGGTATCATTTAAGAACTGCACAGCATTCCTACCCTTGACTGTAATCAACAGGGATCGGCCCAGTCTGTTAGGCCTCCAATGGTTCGCTCCACTCAGAATTGAAGTAGCCAGCATTCACCGAATCTGCAACAGTGACTGGGAAGAGGACCTCATCCAAGAATTCCAGGATGTCTTTGCAGAAAAACTAGACGAGTACAAGGGGACCCGATATCATTTAACTTCAATCCCGAAATAGCTCCCATCCGCCTTAAGCCTCGTCGAGTTCCATTTGCCCTTAAACCAAAGATTGATGAGCAGCTTGATAATTAATAGCCCAGGGTGTGTTAGAACCAACCGATCACTCTCCCTGGGAAACCCCAATCGTGACACCCATCAAACCGGATGGATTGATAAGAATTGGTGGGGACTACTGAGCCACCCTGAACCATGCCCTTCAACAAAACGCTTATCCGGTACCGGTGGTGCAACACCTTCTCCATTCCCTGGGGGGCGGAAAAGTCTTCGCGAAACTAGACTTAGCCCAGGCATACCAACAACTGCCTGTAGACAAAAAAGCGGCAGAGGCCCAAATGATCGTTATGCACCGAGGTGCGTTTAAATGTAACCGGCTCCAATTCGGAGTAAGCGTAGCCCCAGGAATCTTTCAAAGTTTGATGGAAAGACTATTACAAGGGATAAAAGGCGTCCCATATTTTGATGATGTGTTAATCGCTGCCCTGACTCGGAAAATACTAAGGGATCGCCTGAAGTTGGTTCTCCAGAGATTTAAAGACTCAGGTCTCAAAGTTAAGAAAAACAAGTGTCAACTATGTACGGATCGTGTAGAATTTTTAGGATATTTAATTGATAATCAAGGCATTCACCCCACCGATAGCGAACTTAGGGCTATCAAAAATGCCCCAAAACCCCGAAATAAGGCCAACCTCCAGGCGTTTCTAGGCCTTATCAATTTTTATAACGTTTTCCTGCCACACAAAGCAACTGTAGCCAAACCCCTACATCATTTGTTGGACAAAAAAGCAACCTGGGTATGGGGACACAGAGAGGAGCAGGCGTTTCGAAATGTGAAAAAATTATTGACTTCTGACACTGTTCTGATGCAGTATAACGAGACTTTGCCTTTTACGATCATGTGTGATGCATCACCATTCGGAGTGGGCGCCATTTTGAGCCACGTTTTGCCAAACGGTAGTGAAGCCCCTGTTGTCTATTTCTCACAGATGCTATCAAAAGCAGAACGCAATTACAGTCAAATTGATAAAGAGGCCCTTGCTATTGTGTCTGCTATTAAGAGATTTCATGAATATGTGTATGGCTGAGCCTTTACTATAGTGACTGACCACAAACCTTTGCTGGGAATAATAGCGGGAGATAGGCCAACCCCTTATATATTATCCCCCAGAATGACTCGCTGGTCAGAATTCTTGGCTGCATATAATTATAAGTTGCAACAGCGCCCGGGGAAGGCCATTCCCCACACCGATGCATTGAGCCGAGCACCACTTCTGGAGACCATTGATGACCACGCTCCAACAGTTACAACACTGCAGATCGAGACACTTCAAATACCGCCACTAACAGCCCGAGATATCGCGATGGAAACGAAACGTGACCCCATTTTAGCACGAGTCCTCAGTTGGGTCGAGCGCGGATGGCCATTGGACCAGATACCTGATGACTACACCCCATTCAAGAATCGATAAACGGAACTGTTTTCCCAGAAGGGCTGCATTATATGGGGTGATAGAGTCGTTGTCCCAGAGCGGTTACGATGAGCGATACTAAGAACCTTGCATGATGGCCACCCCAGCATCATGCGCATGAAAGCCCTCGCACGTAGCTACTCATGGTGGCTGGGCATCGACAAGCAGATCGAGACACGGGTAAAAGCTTGTCACAAATGCCAGGAAGTAAGCAACACCCCACCAAAAGCAACCCCAACCGAATGGGAAACACCGAGGGGACCATGGTCCTGTATTTATCTGGACTTTGCGGGACCTACCAAAGGCCACACATTCTTATTAACAGTGGATGCCTACTCGAACTCGCTTGAAAACCATGAGATGAGAAATACAACAACCGAAGCGGTCATCAGGAAACTAGACAGACTATTTACAACACACGGATTGCCAGACGTTCTGGTATCCGACAACGGGCCCCAATTTACTGCGCTGTCTTTTGAACAGTACCTGGCGGACCGCAGTATTCGCCAAGCACTGACTTCTCTGGCGCATCCTGCGGCCAATGGAAGGGCCGAGCGCATGGTACAATTCTTCAAGAAAACCTTGCATAAAATGGACTATGTCGATATCGAAGACAAGATTAACCGGATACTCCTTTTGAAGCATATCACTCCGCACAGCGTCACCAACAAAACTCCCGCCGAGTTATTGATGGGGCGGAAGCTCCGCTTCCACCTCGACCGTCTACACCCATCGTATGAACCTGAGAAACCACACGGATCCAGCGGGAGATGCCATAACTTCCAGGTCGGCGACTTGGTTTTCGCTTGGAACTTTTCGGGTGATCCGTTGTGGGTAGAGGCAACTGTGGTCCAAGTAACTGGCCCCAGATCGTTCCACATGAAATGTCGCAACGATAGAATATGGAAGCGCCATATTGATCAGCTGCGTTCAAGGCTACAGTCAGGGATCTCTGACTCCCCTGATTTCCAAACTGAGGGGGGAGGAGATACCGAGAAAGATGAATTTGAAACGGCAGAAAGCTTTAACGGAAGTAATGACCGCGCAGAAAAACAAGTGCAGAGGCAACACGTGAAGAAGGATCAGGGATGGGGGTGAGCTCGCCTCAAGGAGATGCCGAAAACATTAGCAACAACGAAAATTTGAATACAGAACTAGAGGCACCTTTTTCACCAGATAACGTCCTACCCCAACAAGACTGTAGCCAAATACCGGGAGTACAGCGTAAATCAAACAGACAATCAAAGCAACCTGCCTACCTCAAAGACTACGTGACTGCACCCCTTAAACGGAACCCGGGGGAAGAGGTGTTGTGAACTAATAAATGTGATTAAATGAAGATTATTGAGAGCTTGAAGTAAGTGCAGGGTTCTGGCCCTGCACTTCTGATTGGCCGATAATAGCGACATCGGATTGGTCCGTTCAGGAGAATCTGATTGGCTATTAACAAGCCTCTCCCATTGGTTAATGGAGCTAGCGCTCCCTGTGTTTCATTGGTTAAATACTTAAGAGCTTGACTATAAAAGGGGGCCATTTCGGCCATAGAGCTGAGCTGTTACACCATGTTAATAAAGAGTTTTGAAGTTCACTGTCACCGACTCGTCTCCATTCTTAGCGCCCATGCGCAGAACTTAACAATCTACTACAAGAAAAAAACACATGGAAGGTTCCTTATATGTTAAAAGTGTCCAAGGAGTTGGTACTTTTCCCCCCCTCCCCCCCCAAAATAGGCAACATATTCTGACAGAGTAGTGTATTATAGGAATACTTTGTATTGATTATCTCACTTGTCAACTCAACAGTAAGTTCGAGAGAGAGAGAGAAAGAATGCTTGGGTAGCATTCTTCTTTCATAGATCATCTACTTTAAATAGTACAGCTCCAGCATCTACCATTCCCAGAAGAAATTTATCATTTTTTTTAAACTCCACTGTTCTCATTTTCCTGGTAAAATGGACTTGCTTTAAAAGAGAGATCTAATTGCAGGTATGTGTCACAAGGTGAGGAGCAGACCAAAGCACAGCGTATTTATTAGTAATTCAATTTTTTTTTACAATTTATTTATACATTTCCCATAACACACATGAAAACATTATGAACAACTTATTGTCTGGGTTCATTTGCTTAACAAAATAGCGTGTAATATAATAGCATATTAAACATAAAACACACATAATAGTATGTTTCCAATTTCTAATTTCTGTTTCTATTATCCAACCATTAATAAAATAAATCCCATGTTTGAAAGTATTCTGTCTCTTCTTTATCTTTTATCTTCAATGTCAACCGATCCAATTCTGCACAATCTAGGTTTTTTTTTAATTACATCTTCTATGGGTGATTTCCTCATTTTTCCAATTCTTTCTGCCATCAATATATGTAATATTAAATCTATGTTCCCTTTATTATATTTTTCTAGTACTGTGCCTAACAAAAATATTATATGTGCCCAGTATCTGGTTACATTTCCAACATTTGTTGGGCATGTTTTAAAAAATTTTTTAGCAGGCTGCATATTCAGCTATGGTTTATTAAAGCAGGGACTCAAAGATGTCCAGTTCAGAACTGAACCAGAAAATATGGCTGAATCTAATTCTACTCAGAACAATTTTGGATCCATCCAGTCTAACACAACCCATGCTGGTCAAGAACTATGACGTAAATTCCTCCACCTTCTCATCTGAGTAATTTATCCATCAAGTTCTCACTTATATTACAAACAAATTAATAATTTCTTCATTAAAGTTGGGAAAAGATGAGCAGAAAAATAAACTATCTGAAGTTCTTGGATTAATCCTTATATTCCAATTTATGGAATTGGATAGCCACTGAAGATAGCCATTTGGCTATCTATGCCTTGTTATTTAGCAGAAAAATCTTCTTGGGTTAAATCTTTTCAGAGAACTTAAAGAAACATATGGATGTGATGCTTACAGTTCAGCATTTCTTGGATATATACATGAAATTCTTCAACCATTCTCTTCACATCAATTGGAGCACAGTAAATCAAATAAACTGGGTAGACGGGGAGGGGGGTGCGGGGGGTTGGTGTTAGGGACCTATTCCAAAAGTGGTATTCTAGATTTCAACATAGATTCTACTCCCATGTGATACCCTGGATTCAATCCAAAATGGATCCATCAATGCAGTGATGGTATTCAAAAAATTGTTACTACTGGTTCTGTGGGCATGGCTTGGTGAGCATGATGTGGCTTGGTGGACAAGGCGTGGTTTGGGTGGCATAGCAGGGGAAGGATATTGTAAAATCCCTATTCCCTCCCCACTCCGCTAATCTGATTTCCAGCTCCGTTCTCTTGTGCAGGGCAACAGAAGAAGACCCAGCCAATCAGTTGGGACTTGGGAGGTAGAGAATAGTTGGAGGCGGAGCCAGTCAGAGGTGGTATTTGCTGGTTCTCTGAACTACTCAAAATTTTCACTACTGGTTCTCCTATCAGAACTGGCTGAATACCACCTCTGTATCAGTGTATCTTTCTCCTCCTCCTCCTCCTCCTCCTCCTCCTCCTCCTCCTCCTCCTCCTCCTCCTTCTTCTTCTTCTTCTTCTCTCTCTCTCTCTCTGACACACACACACACATACACACTTACTATTTTCAATATGATGTGTTGTTTTGCTTTTGTTTTATCCCAACTTATCATTGGGGTAAATCCAAAGTCATTGGATTTCTACTAATTGAGGAGATGCTAAACTATGTTGTAGAATCTTCAACAAATGGCATAAGGACTGTTGCAGTCACTAGGTAGAATGGACAGGCAGAAGACTAGCAGGATACATCTGTGAACAACAACTAGCAGTCAGAAGACATGATGCAAATACATTAATTTTGCAACACATGGATGGACTCAACTATAGTCTCTTCTCCAGCAATCAATATGCAGATAAGCAGGAATTAACCCCAGTTAAACAATCAATCAGAAAACCATATCCTAATCAAGGAACCACTGAAGAAAACAAAACCACACACCCCAACAGCATGGCAGGGCAAACTACTGTCTATAAACAGGAAGCAAACTCCACACTCACTCGCACAGGTGATGCTATCTTGTTGGGTAATGAAATGTCTGCAAGCAAGCTTAGAGAACACTAAGTACTTCACATACAAAATTATTTGTCATGCAACAGTTTACAGGAACTGTAAACATATGTAGAAGAATTTTATCCACTGATGCATTCCCCAAAGGAACTGTGTAAATATTCTGGCTATTTTATGAAATTCAAGTTTAGGTAAAAGCATTTCAGTTTAATTCTTCAATGGATTTGTTTGGTATTTGAATGAAGCCATCAGTAAATTGGAAGGAAGGGAGGGAGGGAGGGAGGAAAGAAATATTTATATAGTACCCAAGAAAATAATATGGAGAAGTTCATGTAGTCACCAAATCAGTTTGAAGAAGAATTTACTTTTAATTATTTTAGCATCTTAAGCAAATTAAAAGGGTACCTAAAATTAAACATGTGAAAAGAATATTATAACAGTGCGGAAAGGACCATTGCTTACAAGTATTGCAATGTGTTGCTTATAAAAAAAAAATCCCAGGTTCAGATTTTAGCCATCATCTGCTGCATTTGTGACAACAAAAGTCATTAAAAACACAGAGAGAGAGACACACAAATATCAGGAGCATTTTTCAGCCTTGAAATTTGATATGGAGTTTCCCCCAGCCTCCTAAAAGTGCCATTAATAGCCCTGGTAAACCATAAGTGACTACTACCTCTGTTTCTGTTGTTTATTTATCCTTAATTTAATACTGCATTACCTGTCACAAAGAGCAGCCTCATATTTCATCTTAAATGGATCCATAAGAAAAAAAATGTTTTTCAAGAATCATGAATTGTTGATGGCTTCATCTGCTAGAACTGACATCTGAAAGTTTAATTGAATGGTAAGATATCTGTTCCATAGTTACTTAGTCTAATGATTTTCTTTGCTTTTTAGGTTTGGCATTCTTTGGCAGGCATTGGTTTGGCATTCTTTGGCAAGTAGCGTCTAGGTACAGAGGAAAAGACCCTTTAGGTCAGTGGTCCCCGACCTTTTTTGTACCACGGACCGGTACAATCCACAGACCGATCCACGGACTGGTACCAGCATCAGCACACACGACCAAGGCAAGTCGAGCCGAGCGACCAGCCAGCCAGCCGTCCCCCGCTTTTCCCCGCCACCTTCAACTCCTCCTTTGTACCTTCTTGCAGTCGATGGGCTTTTCGGGCTCTTTCTTAATCTCCTCCTGAGT
>BHEV01037625.1:0-39112 GCA_004319985.1 Emydocephalus ijimae | reverse complement strand
GGGAAAATAGGGAGAAGGGGAGAAAGAAGGGGGAAGGGGGAGAGATACAGAGAGGGGGCAGAGAGGGGGGAGAACGGGGAATAGAGGGGGAAGAGAGACAGATACAGAGAGGGAGGGAGGGAGGGAGGGGGAAGATAGGGAGAAAGTATGGGAGAGAGTGATACAAAGAGAGAGGGGTTTTGTGGCTCCCAGTGGGGGGTCTGGGGGAAATGGTCCCAAGTGGCTCTTTGAGTGTTTAAGATTGCAGACCCCTTTGTTAGGGTATTTTTTTAAAATTGAGAACCCTGATTGATCAACAAGCAAAGTTCTAGTGATAGAAATTGGCTGCATGAACTTTTTGTTATTGTTGCAATATAATTACTATCAAATTATTGTGGAAAAATCTATTCTAGAAGGCTGAATATTAATTCATTCATTAAATGTGTTTGCCGTACATCACATTTTGAAGCAATCTATGAAAAAGCTAGAAATGTGAGTGCATGCAATTGCTGCTTTATCATGGTATTTTATTTGTAACCTCATGAAACTGATGCAAAGATGTTAGCGAGTGAATGCAGTTATCCTATATAAAATACAGAAAACAACTCTACAAAGAACTAAAACAATCAAATGTCTTTTATAAATGATTTTAACTTCAAATCAATCAGATAACCTCATGTGTTTTTACTATAAATTTTTACTGGTTCAGTTCAATTGTTTATGACTGATCATGTTCAAGGTAGTATAATTGTATGATTCCATTCCAGTTCGGTTTTACAACTTGACATCATTTCAATTTTGTTCATCAGCACAAAATGATACAATATACATATTTAAAACATTTTAAGCTAGCAAATATCTAGCATAATGTCGTGTAACTATGTCCTTTAGCAAAAGCAAATCCAGCAGTCCCCAACCAAGGACTTCCTTGAAACCTCCTGCTGGCTTCCAATAATTATAATTATAATGGGAAAATCAGCAGGAAGTTGCAAGTCCCAGTGGCTCGCAAGCAGACTAGCAGGCAAGTAAGTGGCTGCTGCCAGGTGAGGGAAGATGCCTGACCTAGCACAGTGGCATACACAAGCAATTTTGGGTGTGGGGTGGCTGCTACAAATTAGCAAACAGTCCCTAAACAAACTAGTTGCTAACAAAAGGCTACTTGTAATTTGTTAATGCTATTTTGATTCTGTCTTCAGGGTATTAAGTATTTAATCTGATTTATGTCATTTGAAAGATTGAGTCATTCTCTTTATTTCTTCATGCCAGTCATTAAATCTGGTACTATCTCACGGTTGCGAGTACAGCATAAGTCCCACGGCTTTTCACTTGATAACTCAATTTGATAAAGGACCATTCATAAAGACTCTTTGAATATATATATATTTTTAAGCAGATATATATCAATAAATATTTATGTCTCCCACTTCATAATTAATTTGGTATCTAAAATGTAATGGGCTACTTTGCAAATTCTTTCCTGAAATCAAGATATATTTACCTATTTTTCACAATGTATTATAGAACTCAACTATTACAAAGTCTGCACTACTATTACTGTTAATCTTCTCATCACTCCTTATCACCCATTCCCTCCCACTTGTGACTGTCTGACTGTAACTTTGTCGCTTGTATCCTTACGATTTATACTTTTCCTAGTATGATTTGATTGCTTATTGTACCCTATGACTATCATTAAGTGTTGTATCTTATGATTCTTGACTCTTGACGATTGTATCTTTTCACAATGGCATACACAAGCAATTTTGGGTGTGGGGTGGCTGCTACAAATAGCAAACAGTCCCTAAACAAACTAGTTGCTAACAAAAGGCTACTTGTAATTTGTTAACGCTATTTTGATTCTGTCTTCAGGGTATTAAGTATTTAATCTGATTTGTGTCATTTGAAAGATTGAGTCATTCTCTGTATTTCTTCATGCCAGTCATTAAATCTGGTACTATCTCATGGTTGCGAGTACAGCATTAAGTCCCATGGCTTTTCACTTGATAACTCAATTTGATAAAGGACCATTGATAAAGACTCTTTGAATATATATATATTTTTAAGCAGATATATATCAATAAATATTTATGTCTCCCACTTCATAATTAATTTGGTATCTAAAATGTAATGGGCTACTTTGCAAATTCTTTCCTGAAATCAAGATATATTTACCTATTTTTCACAATGTATTATAGAACTCAACTATTACAAAGTCTGCACTACTATTACTGTTAATCTTCTCATCACTCCTTATCACCCATTCCCTCCCTCTTGTAACTGTCTGACTGTAACTTTGTCGCTTGTATCCTTACGATTTATACTTTTCCTAGTATGATTTGATTGCTTATTGTACCCTATGACTATCATTAAGTGTTGTATCTTATGATTCTTGACTCTTGACGATTGTATCTTTTCTTTTATGTATACTGGGAGTATTTGCACCAAGACAAATTCCTTGTGTGTCCAACCACACTTGGCCAATAAAGAATTCTATTCTATATTTAATTTTTTTAACTTGGTGGTTCAAAAAAGTTGTTAAGATTATAAGATTACTCTGGCAAGACTCATTCTTGAAAAATCTATTACAAGTTCCAGAAATCACTGCATTGTTTTTAAAGTGCTTACATATCATTCTCTCCGCAAACTGATCTACAATATTTTGTGTGCTATCCTCTAGTCCAATCCTTCACTTTTTGTCTGCATTTTCACAAAATATATAAACACATGCCTAGCCTAAAAATCTGTTACTTGGAAAAGGTGTTACCCGATTTTGGCCACCACAAATTAATATAGTTCTCTTCCTACATGTCTACAAGAAGAAGCACCAAGCTCAGCAAGATGAAACAGAAATTCATAAAAAGCATATTTCCTACATGTATCTTTTTTTTGTTTCCAAATCTTCACAAAACCACACTGTTTTTTCTTTTTGCTTTTCTCACTGGAATTGTGATTTTAATATCTTACCCATTCGTTTCTACTGCTAAGGACTCTTTACTTATAACTTCTCTTTATTCTTTGAATATCTATGGAAATTTGAATATCTATGGAAATTCTCAGTCAACTCAGTCATCCAGTCATTGTTGTACCAAAGGTACTTTTTTCAAGAAGCAACTGGTTTCTGGTTTTTCTTTGAAGATATTTCACTTCTCATTCAAGAAGCTTCTTCAGCTCTGATTGGATAGTGGTGAATGGAAGGATTTATACTCCTTGTAGACAGATGGTCATTTACATTCTTTTAGCGGGTCATTAAGGTTACCTGGAAGTTTATCTGTGTCATCAGGGTTACCTGAGTGGTATAAATTGGCATGGAGCCATCTTGGAACTGTTGAAAGGACTGTGCTGTAGATTGGAGATAGATGATGTCATATCCTGCCCCCTGAGTTGAGAGAGGGCTGTTCAACTTTGACATAGATGGCCTCCTTATAAATCCTTCCATTCCCCACCATCTAGTCAGAGCTGAAGAAACTTCTTGGATGAGAAGCTAAACCAGAAAGAAAAACCAGAAAGTCCAGTTGCCTCTTGAAAAAAGCATATTTGGTATATTCTTTATTCTTTGAGCATAAGAACAAAGTAGAAACTCCTTTCATAGAAAAAAACATTTACAAAGTTGTGAACTAGATTTCAGCCAACATTTGTTGTAAGATTCTGTTCCATTCATCATTGCATTATAAGAACTCTATATCAAGAAACTATTGAAGCTGGACATCAAGGAAACTATAAAGAACAGCTTACAAAGAACATGTGAGAAAATTCCTTTAGACCCTTTTTTGTATTGAATTATTTATATCTACATCCTGTTTAGGGAATTAATTGAACATATGTACATTTCGTTGGCATATTTTTTTTCCAAGAATTACCTCTTACTGAAGGAAAGCTTCCAGTCAGCACTTGCTTCCTGTCATTCATACTACCATACCAAAAAAAAAAAAAAAGAATTCAATTGTATATTATACATTTTTAAACATTCTAAGGGGTCCTTTCCTCCTTTTATCTAACATTACAATGTTATTTTTATATTGCAATTGGTAGAAGAAGCAGCAGCAGCTCACTTCTTTAACTACTCCATGGCATGCAAATTGAGGATATGAGTTGAAAGTTGGAAATGCAAATTAAAGAGTTGCTCAAGGATCACAAAGCTGAAATCTCTATCACTTTTATGCCTTGCATTATTTCCTCCATACTCATGTACCAAAGGTGAACTCAACAGAAAGAAGCGTATCTGAGGGTAGAGTTGGAGATCTGTCAATATGCAGTCTGGATGCCTGAGCCAGATAATATAGATTTGGGTCCAGACAACAACTCTTCTCAGTCTTGCAAGGTAAGTCAGATAAAGGAACAGACATCATGAGTATTCCAGGAATGTAACTTTGAGTATAAAAAAAGAATACTGAAAACCTGCCCATTTTTTTCTGTCCCATTTTATATTAAATAATATCATGGTGAGTTATTTTGAGTTTCTTCCTTGCACTTCAATTTCTGGACTGTATGACAGGTTTTCTAAGTTCCCTCTTAATGATTCTTTCATACATTTTCCAATGTCAGTTCTAAATATAACAAATAACTGGTCGAAATTTATAGTAACTAAAATATAATACTCCTGGAAAATACAGTATATTAGGAAAGTTCATAGTAGATATTCATTAGTTCTAAAGAAATGCAATATTGTCTAAATGAGTAAAAGAACTAAAATCTAATATGTTCTGGAATATGTTAGGAAAGCTTTTAGTATTACAGCAGTTCACTAAACTATTAATTTACAAGAAACAAATCTACTGATACAAGTAAATATATGAATTTTGTTTTCTAATTTACATAAGCTATTTATGTATAGCTAAAAGAATCACAGAATTATTGAAATATGAAAATCAATCTCAGCACTTAAGGTGACTCTGGTGTTCCTTTTAGTCTCAAATGGAAAGTCATCATGTTCTTCCCAAACTGAGCAAAAGCAACACAAAAGGGTGGTACTGATTATCAAGCATACAAATTTTCCAAAAGCATATATACCACATCTTTGTTATGGTGAAAAACTTGGGAGTAGTCCACAATTTAAAGGTAGAATATTTTACATGCATATACTTTATCAAATTCCAGATACCTCCAGATGGAATAGGAAAACCCATAGCCTGAAGCTCTAGACAGCCATTGCTTATCAGTGGCAGCCAGAAACTTTACGTCAGTCATTGATCAATAAAAGTACATTCAATAAAATGAACAAAACAAAACTATCCCCCAACAATAAGAACTATTAGCAACTATTTGTGGATGAAAGCTTACACATAATATAGCAAAATTAATTCATCTTGGTTGTTTAACAGATAGTACAAGTAAAAGTTATCAGAGTGTCCTGGAAATTTAAATAAAAGAAGATGAGCTGTGGTTTCTATGGTACCCTATCACAGGGACAGTATCAAATTTAACATGGAGTTTTCCCATATTTCCTATCCAGGACAAGTTATGGGAAAGCTCTGAATCAAGCTAAAGTACTCCTAAATTTGGGGACCATGATATAAATATGAAGTTGGTTTAGGCACTAACATTTTATTATTTACAATTATATAATCAGAAAAAGCAGCAATTTCTGCTAGACCTTCTATATTAAAGATGCTTTTTCTTAAAAATTGATCTAGCTTAACTGACTACCAGTGTAAAAATATGAAATAGATGGCCCAGTATTGTTAAACAACCAACTTGCACTGAAAGTCAACCAATTTTTTTCTTGTTAGCACAGAATTATACTACGATCTTAGAAAAGTCACTTTGTTTTGTCACTTCTATGTTCAGTAGGAGAAACAAGTTTTAGTTGCATTCATCTTTTCGTAACTGTAAAACAAAGAAATGGGTCCCAGAGAAGAAATTTAATTATAATTTTGTATTTGTATACAAGCAATGTGAAATTTTCACTAAGGATTTACTAGAACATGAAACTTCCAAACTTTTGAACCTCTTATTATGTATAGTCCAGATGATGAAATTATTGCCTTGGAATTGTAAGAACAATGTACAATTTTTATTTTGCCATATGTTCACCAGATAACTTTGAGAAAGTCATTCTCTTTTCAAGTTTAATTCTGTACTCAAAATGAATCTGAACTATTACCAGTCTTAATTGTATAGATGACTAAGGGGCCAGACACTTTTTAAAAAACTACTTAGGATACCAACTAAATGACACATAATCAAAATCAGGACAAAGAATATTGCCATTCCAAACACAGAAGTTATCTTACTTTAAAATTGGTGATGGGGCATATTGTCTACATACTGCAGGACAGTATAGCAAAAGGCAACGTGCCCTGCATAGTAAATGGGTAACTATGCGCTATTCTCACAGTTATTCACCAAAATTTTTATTGGCAAAAGAAAGTGCATGTGAAGGTGAGACAAGCAAAGTAAGTAGATGTTATTAAAATGTACTCATAAATTAAATAAAGAAGTTGCTTGGTCTGCCATATTGGCAATACAATTTCTTTATCCTATGATACGACAATGGAAAATCATCTCAATATAAGCAAAATAAATCATAATTGCTTAACTGAGCACAAACAAGGCTTGGCCACCCCAAAAGCCAGTAATTATTGGTGAAAGAGATGACAAATATTCAAAGAAGGAAAGTGAGTAGGCTTTCTAACTTCATTCTCTACCATCTTAATTTGAGAAGCAGAAAAGTCCTTGTTTACTTAATATCTTCCCCCATTAGATGTGAGAGAGCACATAAGAGTTAATACAACTCTAACTGCATGTGTCCCATTCTAATAGCCTATACAGAAATAATCCTGAACAAAAAAAGTGGGAACTCAAGATAAAATCTGAACACTAATTCAACACTTAATATTCTTCCTGAAAAACTGCATAGACTTGCTTTTTCTTAATTAAAAAAGGGCCCAGGGAATATGAAAGAGACCTCCTAGTATTTCCACAAGTGAATCAGTCAGGAGTTGCAGGACCTTGGACAGCTCTAGGAATAAAAGTAAAGACTCCCTGGAGTTAAGTTGGAATACTGGTGATTTCAAGAGCATATCTATGAAGTGGTTCCCACAACCATCTTCCATGAGGCATTTCAACCTCCCCAGTCAAATTTACAGAGATGTCCTGGCGATCCCGAACCTTTCCCTGCTTATTTCAAAAAACACTAGTTTGCTAAAAAAATGTTTATTCCTTGTGCTAGATATCCTTCTCTACCTTCCCCCCGCTTCCCTTTGAGGAACAGAGAAAATTAAAGGGATAGGTCTTTGCAAGTATGCTAGCTCCTACTTTTTCTGTGCTAGCAGTAATAAGCAGACACATGGAAATATGGAGTCTCCTAATATTAAGTAACATTCATTTACTTGTAAATCTAGCTTAAGGATTCCTGGCTCTATTGACATCACCACTGTGATAAGTGTAACAGGTTGTCCTGGACTTATAACCATTTGTTTAGCGACCATTCAAAGTTACAACAGCATTGAAAAAAGTGATTCACTTTTCAGTCCTTCTACTTACGACTGTTGCAGCATTCCCATAGCCACATGTTCAAAATTGCCACTTGGCAACCAACCATCTTATTTACAATAGTTGCAGTGTCTCAGGATCATGGGATTGCCATTTGCGACCTTCCCAACTGACTTCTAATAAGCAAAGTCAATGAGCACTTAAATCCACACTTTGCTTAGCCAGCAAGGTTCTGCTTCGTATCTGGAAATGGACTCAAGCTCATCTCTAGCAAGAATGTTTTGCTGAAGATTTGGGGAAGATTTTCCATCCTTGGTCATGGATGAGGCTGGAACTTGCCTGAAGAGCAGGTGGTAGTCCATGGCTCATGGATGGCAAAGGCCTTTGCAGACATCCACACTGTTCATCAAGTACATCCATTCCTGGATTGGATGGTCTTATTTATGATCATTCATCTTTCATCATCACATATATACATATATAATATAATATCAGTATCTTCTTTTAGTTTATTGACTTCAGTAGTATTTTCTCTTTCTGGCTTTTAGCTACTATAAGTAATATATACTTATAGTAGCTAAAAGCCAGAAAGAGAAAATACTACTGAAGTCAATAAACTAAAAGAAGATACCAAATAATATCAAGTTGGTCAGCAAATAACTGAATTATAACCAAGGAAGGCTTTACAGCCATTGGTAGATATACCTTTGAACTTTCATCTATTGTTACAAAACAATCGATTCCATAAGTTGATGCCAAAATTCTGGAGAATTTCTATGAGCATATCATTTTTATTCATTGAATTCCACTAATTAAATAAGCATGAAGAGATGCTTGAAGATCGAGTCAAAGATATGGTATTGAAGCAACTGAAGCAATGGATGTAAATTCATAAAGAATACGAATGTTTAAATAAAAATGTACTAGGTTCCCTTTACTAGATCCCCCACTTTTGGCAGTTGAAGTCTAGAAATCTTAAAATTTCCAAGGCTGAAAAACAATGCATTAATATAATCGAAAATAACTATTAAAACCCATTTATTTCAATACTCTCTTTTAACATTTCTTTTGTTTTAAGAACCAAATATGGATCTCTAAAACTTGTTTAATATTTAAGAACTAGTTTTAGTAGACATGGTAAAACCATAATTGCAAAATTACAAATCTTTTCCTATGTTAAATTTCTTTCATTATTAAACATGGGATAGATGTAACTAACATTCTAATAATTACATCACAAGCAAGAACTACATTGCATTCAAAATGTAGCATAATGCTTACCGTGTAAATGCCAATTCTACAAACAGCAAATGAAAGCTGGATACATTCAGACATTTTCTAAAAAAATTGAAATAAGTATTACCAAGTATTATTATTGTTGGAAAAAGGAAAGGATTCCTCAAAAAAAGCTCACACATATATGTGATATATTCTCCCACCACCTCCAGCAGAACTGGAATCTGCTGTTACTGTTTAAACTTAACAAATCATCAAATTTAATGATGAAATTCAGAAGATTGGCTAGAACACAATGAAGTGAGAGTTTCACTTTCAATACCTGTTGTAGATTCCTTTCCAAAATCCTTATGTACTTGACCAAAAGTGCTGCTGAGGAACATGGATTAATCTACCATGTATATTATAAAACTGCAAGCCAGAATTCTTAACATATCTGGCTTATTACATTTAAGGGACAATATTAGTGCCATCTTTTCAATCTTTCTTACTAGACCATTATCCTTGGCTTAGTTGTCTTCAAATTAACTAAAAATTTAAAGCAAGGATGCAAACCATGGCCAAATTCCAGATATTGTTTGTGCAGATACAGCAGGGGTTTTGATGGTGGATTAAGTACTTAACAAAGCACAGAAAGAGCTTTATTTTAAATAATTCTTTTTGCTGATATAAATGATATTGAAAAGGCATGAACTAATTTCCACATACTTCAAAAAACAGGACATGAAAAATAAATTTTACAATAAACGAAACTTCCTTTATACAGCCTGGAAATTAATTCCATGATATCGCATTATATTTCATTACATAATGCTGTACTTTAGATAGTTAACAGTACTACTACATGCTAAATATCAGAAGTGTCTGTTAGAAAAAAATTGGAAATGTAGTTTAATTTATCTTCATAAAGTAAATTAAATAAGGAATTTGTAATTTTAAATTAATGGACATGTTTGTTTCTTAGATCACCATTCAAGCAAGACCCATCTCTTTCCAGTATGTTAAAGTTAAATAATAAAGATATTTCTCCAGAAATGCCAACAGCCTAAGTTTAATTAATTAATATTGTCAATTAAATTAAAATTGTCCAGGGAACAATTCTACAGCAGTGTTCTGGTTCTTTGTATTTAAAGAGATATATTTTATATGCAAGACTTTAAAACTGAATTTTGAAAAGTAAAAACCTCATGAGCATAAAGCATTTCCTTAATTCAATCTTGATTCATAATTTGCAATTTAATTTATCTCATTTGAAAGTCCTCTATGAAATATTTTTTTAAAAAAATATGCATACAATACTAAATAGTATTCCCCACAGTTTCCAAGTTCAGCACAACAAAATCTAGCACAAGAAGTTCAGATTTATTATTTTAGCAGGGAAGTCAACAAAAAAAAATGATTACATAACTTCACTTTCAATTCTTATTCAATACCCAAGTGAATTCACCCTGTTGGCAATTGTTACAAGAATTATGTTTTCCAACTGAAAACAAAATAGGATAAAGGATGGCAACTTCATGAATGGAAAAAAGTATTACTGAACAACTTTTAAAAAGAATAATGCATATAAACTTCCCTAGTTTTCGAAGGGAAAAATTAAACAAGTAGACATTTTGTTTTGTTCACCTTGAAAATAAGATTATTAAAGCTTTTGTGAATTAAATTCAACTTCTTGAGCATTTCTTAACTTTTGTTATATACTTTCCTTCTGCTATATTAGATAAAGGTGATGTAAGAGAAGGATGCTGGGGGCAGCATCAGAACAGGAACGAGTCTACAGTCTCTGTGTAGCCACAAAGTGACTAAGTCCAACCCCCCTTGAATTCCATTAACCTTTATCTAAACCAAGAAAGTGTTAACAGTTAGTTGAATAGATTGTTTATAGGTATGATCAGTAATAAATCAGCTTAATTGGAACTTCTGTGTGATCATGATCTTGACAGGTATACCAATAAGGGCTAAAAGCCAAATCAACAGTCATAGAAAAATTTTCAAAGTTTCTTCCATGGTTTTTTTTTTCATATCTCAGAAAAATCAAAGGTACATCACCAATATTCAACTAAGAGTTCCATTTATCAGGTGTCCCTACCTTGAAAACTCTTGATGTGCCAAACTTCAACTCTCATGATTCCTAGCCAGTAATAAGATGAGGATCTCTATTTCTTCACATTCGCCATTCCTCTAGAACAAGAGCAATCATACAGGCATTCTAACTGGAGTACCTCTAAGCAGTTTTCTTTGAATTATCCAAAAGTATTTGAAAGAGAAGAAACTAGACATCCACAATGCTAGTAAGGCTAGAGCACCTACCAGTACTGGTCTGTCCTGCCTATATAAGGCAATGGGAAAGACATCAAGTAAAAGGGATGAGACAATCCAGCTGGAGCACTTGCTATGCCAACTGTAATTCTGCTACCCTCTTACCAGAGTGATATGAGGAATGCCAGTTGCCTGTTCCATCCTGCATTGGCCAGCTTGTCTTTGTTGGAGAAGAAAAGGTTGGCACCCTGGGGTGAATCCTAGAAATATATGGATGGAAAGGACCTTGAGGTCTTCATGTTTTAACTTTCTACTTCTTGTCTAGAATACAAACACTTTGACAGTGGTGCCATCCTGCTCCACCTCATCTCTGCTCCATGATACCAAACTGCCATAAGCCCCAGGAGAAGAGGGAGCTAATACATGGAGGGAGAAAAGTCAGAAACCGAAACTATACCAAATACTGGCAGAGACATTGGTAAGCTGACCTCAAGGTTACAAGCATGGGAATGGAATGCAGAGCATCACCAGGCCGATAAAGAAACAGGACAGTTACCAAAACAATTTATTTGACTTCCATTGGACACTCAACAGATAATGGGGGAAGGGAAACTGAAAAAGGGAAAAGTAAACGGGCAGATTTCGTGTGCAAACCCCAGACGTGGCTTTACCTTGCTTGTAACCACTTATCTTTAGTAAAGTTATTCCTTTCACTAATAAGGCAGTTGAAGGCTCTTCTTTTCTAAATGACTGAGTTTAAGCCCAGACAAATGGTTGTCCATAACACCAGGAGGCAAGATGTCCAAAATGCTCACATCAAACATTTTCTTTTTATTTCAAGTTTGGATCTCCCCTCAACCCTGAACAGCACAAAATACATTTTTTTTCTGAGCAGGAAATTAAGGCTTCTTGCCTCTTCTTGCCTAGAAGAATGGATGGCACCAGATCTGACCTGACATCATAAAAATCCTGATGTTAACACTGCAGCTTGCCTTGAGTAAGAGCTTAATCTTCTGTTGGTAAAATGGATGCTTTCTTATTTAAACCATGTAGCTGCTTAAGGTGCTATGGTTTTGATTCTTAACAGTGGCCATTTTGGAATGCAACATTGGATTTGAAGTTGGTTTTCCATGTAGAGTATTGGTAGCTAGGCACTACTTTTGCAACTTTTTGTTTCCTTGGCCCTCCCTCTTTTTTTCTATTTTTAAATAGATGTTTAGATAAAATGGAGATTCTGCCTCTAGAGTAATGAACTAGAAATGGTGAAATCACCAATAAATTACCTGCACCATAATGGACCAATTTATGTTTCTGAATAGTAAAATAGAATTATACTTTATGTGATCTATGATTTGGGACATAAAATTTACATTTATATCTTTTCCTTAACCTATAAATATAAGAATCCTTCACAGCAAACTCTTTTCCAAGCCTGATGCCTTTTAATGTACTGATCTGCAATCTCCATAATCACCAAACATTGACTAATCCTAGTCAAGCAGCACAGAATAGATAAATATCAAACCTAGGTATTATAAACATCAAACTTTAAAAAGTGCTGAAACATGAGACTAAATTATAGGTTTTTGCAGATATAGATTTAGCTAAGATTTTGTATGAGGAAAAAGGTTAATAACCAGCTAAGATTTTCAGTGCTAGATCATTTCCAAGTTTCATTTACTTACAGTTTACTGCAGTTTTCTGCAAGGTGTTTATATGGTAAGCATGAAAGAGAAAAAAATATTTGCATTCACAAATTGATTCAAGTTAAAAATTCAAGACTACCAGGCCCCTATAGCAAAACTTTCAAACAAGCAGCATGGAGAAACCATACTCTATTGTCATTACGCACTCCAGGTTCTGGAATCCTGTAGTTTACAAGTACGAGTCAATAAGCAATAAACACAGGGAGCTAGCATGTGACTATTTATTTCTGCAAGTCTAAAACTGAAGTTAACACTTTACAGAACTAAAGCTAGCACATGCAACAACATAAAAGGAGTAGCATTTTAGATTCCAAGGTCCATCTTCAAGACTTCTACTGCACGCTGGTCTGTTAAAAAAAATAATCTACAACCAATTTTTCTGTATTAGAGACACAGATTTCCAATTGGATGTTCTACTCACATAGGTCTTTTGGTGTAAGATTCCATAACATATGCCTGAGGAAAGGCAACTCATGTGTGTGTTTTCTGTTTGTAAACTCTCCTTGCCCTCTAGCATTTCCTCTTATATCTTCAGAATAATGGGAAGAGATTCTTCTGAAAATATTGTGATGTTCAAAAACCCTGAAAGGTTCCAAATGGAGGAGGTAATTTGAAAAAAGCCCTCCATAAAATTCCATAATTGTAAAATTCCATAATTCTAGGATAATATCCATATCTTATGAGATCTTACATGAAAAGAGTACCAAAAAAAAGCCTCAAATGTCATCAAATTTCAAAATATAGATGGAAACTACTATATTTGTTACTAAAAGAATATCCATCAAATTTGCCTTAGGTAACTTGCTTATACATCTTTGGCCTTTTTTTGAGAGAGAGAGAGCTGCGATCCCATAAGTCAACAAAAACTATTTAGAGCAAGCTGTGGAGGTCAACTCACAATACTGAGAGAAAAAAGAGCACCATGTTCAGCTCACATGGAAGAAAACTCCGTAGACTATTTCTGCAGCAGTGAGAAAGGAAACAAGCTGGAAGGATGTAATTGTTATATGTACATGCATATAAACTATATACATACTCACCCCTATATATACACACCCCATCTCCCGAAATTTCTAAATACTTCCTAGCTTGAGCACACAAGCTACATGTGGAATGCATAAACCAATGAAATGATGAATCAAAGCATATTATTAAACCACATGCTGAAAAGGGGTTAATCTTGCAGAGTTCTACATCTACTCTGGAAAAAGTACAAAGAAGAGCAACAAAGTTGCTGAGGGAACTGGAGGCTAAAACATGAAGAATGGTTATAGGAATTGGGTATGTCTTTAGTGCAAACTCCTTCAGCTCAGCTTTAACTCCCATTTTCCATATGGCTAACTGAAGGGAAACTACAAATGAAACATCAAAGAATCATATAAAATAAATATCCTGTTCCACCTCTCTTCTTCCCAGACTCACATTTATTTGTGAGTCTAAACTGAACGGAGTTGAACTTCCTGCTCCTTTTTATTTAAGGCAATTCTGCAATTACTGCACTTCAAAAAGTGACATTTGAAAAATATATACATCTTTTAAACATGTTCAGATATGACTATCAGTCAGGACTGAAAAAACCTGCAGTTCATGCTGAAAAATAGTGTGTTCTTTTCTATCTATTTAGAGCAGGGGTGTCAAACTGGTGTAGGGTCTCCTGCTTGGGCAAGGGGTTGGAATAGATGGCCTACAAGGTTCCTTCCAACTCTGATTATCTGTTATCTAAACTCAAGGCCTGCGGGCCAGATCTGGCCCAAAGGGTGCTTAGATCAGGCTTGTGGGGCTGGCCTGGAAACAGCGAAGGACCAGCTCAAGGTGCCTCTGCCAGAGAAAACAGAGCTTGGGTGGACCCCATGACCCCAGCCACCTGAGGTCAAACACAACCCTGATGCATCCCTCAATGAAATCAAGTTTGACACCTCTGATCTAGAAACATAAATTAAAAATAAACAGTAATTCTGTATGTTGGCTGGTTAGAAAATAAGTATGAGGCCTTTTGGTTTAGATATACAAGCAGTCCTTGAATTCCAACTGGTTCAGTAATGGGATTCAAAAAATTTTTACTACTGGTTCTGTCGGTGTGGCTTGATGGGTGTGGCAGGGGAAGGATACTGTAAATTCTCCATTCCCACCCCACTCCTGGGGGAAGGTTACTGAAAAATCTCATTCTCTTCCCACCCCACTAACCTGCTTTCCAGCTCCATTCTCCTGTGCAGGGCAACAAAAGAAAAGCCAGCCAATCAGCTGGGACTCGGGAGGCAGAGAATAAATGGGGGCGGAGCCAGTCAGAGGTGGTATTTGCCAGTTCTCCGAACTACTTAAAATTTCCACTACTGGTTCTCCAGAACTGGTCAGAACCTGCTGAATACCACCTCTGAACTGGTTGTTTAACAACTGTTCAGAGTACAGTGGCCTCAAAAAAAAATGCTTTATAACCCATAAAGCACTTCCAGCTATTGTAAAATGTCAGCTGCCTCTCTGCAGTCATATGATCACATTTCAGGCACTTGGCAACCTGCTTACATTTACAACTGGTTGCAATGTCCTGCAGTTACATCAGTGGTTCCGAAAGTGGGTGGTACCGCCGCTTGGGGGGCGGTGGGATGCCTTAGGGGGGCACTAAGAGGTAAGGGGCCGGCAGGGGGATGCTAAGAGGCAGAAGGGGGGTGTTGGAGGTGGGTGGCAGGGCACAATTCAGGGGTGAGAAAAAAATCCCGCCACCGCTGCATTCGAGGAGAAGCCCTGCAAGATCACCCCATTGACTTGCACGCTCCGATGCAAGGGGCTCAATGGGGTGATCCTGCTGGGCCTCAGAATGCAGCATTGGGAAAGGAGAGCAAAGCCAGAGTTCAAACATCCCGCCTCTGTTGTGTTCGGGGCGAAGCCCTGCAGGTCCACCCCACTGAACCCGTTGCACTGGAGGCACCTGCCCAAGCAAGTCCGAACGGAGCGGTGCACAAAGTCAATGGGGTAGCCTGAGAGAGGGAAAGAGAGAGGAAAGAGAGAGAGAGAGAAGGAAGAAGAGAAAGAGAAAAGGGAAAGAAAGAAAAAGGGACAAAGAAAGGGGGGATGGAAGGAAGGGACAGAAAGAAAAAGAAATAAAGAAGGAGGGAAGGAGGAGAAAGATAATGAGATATCTATTCTAGTGCAATCACCTGCTCCAGTAGGGTTAGAAGGGAGTGTGTGTGTGTGTGTTTTCCTTGTAATTTACCAGTACATTTTGGTTTTGCCTTCTTCAGAATTGGAACTGTAATACATTGGGGAAAAGTAATTTTTAGGGTGGAGATCTGGTCCAATGGATCCTGTTTAAAGCCTCAACAAAATGCGAGAGCTTCCTGATAGTCTTGGCCATGTTTCATCCACAAAACCTTTAATAGAAGCCAAAGAGGTTTCAATGTGCTGGCAAAGATGCTGGCAAAGATGTTTCAATTTGGAAAAGGACCTCTAAACTAGGCCTCATTTCAGTCTGATGCATCAGGTCTCTCCCTCTCTCCCCCTCCACCCTCCAACCCCCCCCCTTTCTTTGTCCCTTTTTCTTTCTTTCCCTTTTCTCTTTCTTTTCTTCCTTCTCTCTTTCTCTCTTTCCCTCTCCCAGGCACACCCCATTGATTTGGTGCACTGCTCCACTCAGACTTGCTTGAGCGGGTCCCTCCAGTGCAGCGGGCTCAATGGGGTGGACCTGCGGGGCCGGCACCTAGAACGCAGCAGTGCTGGCATGTTTGAAAAGTAAAGCAAAGCCAGAGGTCGGTAATTTTTGCTGCAAAGAATCACAAAAGCTTCTGGGTTGTGCACAAGAAGGGTTGTGCACATGTCAATGCAATTCAGCAACATAAAATAAAGAGATACAAATAAAACAAATCAACAAGAATTGGCAAAGCATCTCTGATTAGATTTTATTCACTACTAAAATCTAATCAGAGATGCTTTGCCAATTCTAGTCCAATGACCTGCTCCAGCAGGGGTAGAAGAGTGTGTGCATGGCTGTCAAAACTCCAAAAATCGGTCAAGTAAGTTCTGGGGAGGCCAGTCATAAATTAGAACACTTGCTAAGCAACTGGCCATTGTAGTTGGTTTGCCAGTCACCAAACCATGCCCACTCAGTCACATAACCATCCCACATTACATGACCAGCAACCCATGCCCACCCAGTCACATTATCAGCAAACCACACCCTCAAATTAGGCCACACTCACAGAAATTTGAATCCTGTCCCAGGGTGGGGGACATTGAGGATGAGTTTGTAGAACCAAGGGGGCAGTTTGGGAACCACTGGTTTAAACATTTCGCTGCTCATCCAAGCAGCTTCATCAATCAGACCAAATTAGGCTAGTTGGACAGAAAGTTATTGGAATGTACCAACTCCTCCTGTACCAACCTCAGGGGAAAAAACTTTTGGGGGAAAATCCCTGAAGTTAAAGCCAGAGTTGGTACATTCCAATGACTCTGAGCTTATTTAACTTGCTGTGACTGATGAAGCTGCTTGAATAAGCAGTGAAATGTCTTAAACTAACTCCAGTTGCTATGACTAAATTTTCAATCAGCTTTATCTGGATATGACAATCTTCATTGACATATTCAGAAAAAAAGGGTTTTTACAAAAATTACTGGTTTTGTTTATTTGTTAATTTAGTGAAACAGATTAATCTAAAATCCAGAAAAACATTTTAGATTCTAATTTTAGAAAAGCAAAATCTCTACTTTTCATTGCAAGAAGAAAAAAGTCCGTGTAACACAAGGACATAAACTACAACACCTATTCTTACATCTTGTCCTCAGGTGGTGTAGAATAGTGTTTCACACACTTTCAAAACTGGTCTTGGATCTGTAACATTACTATTGATCTTATAAAAGTCAACAGGAGCTAGTCAGACTCAAGGCAACACATAAACCCTCCACATCACATTAAATATTATTTCAATATTCATTATGAATATTTTAAGTAACATTACATTTAATATTGTTACTGTTACGTCCCTTTTAGGGCTGGGATTCAAATTTCTTAACAACTGGTTCTGTGGGCGTGGCCTAATTTGTGGGTAAAGCTTAGTGGTCATGTGACTGGGGTGGGAATGGCTTGCTGATTGGGTATGGCTACATGGTCATGTGACTGGGGTGGGCATGACCATGTGGCTGGCAACCCAAATTTAAGTGGTACTCACTTAATGACCAGGTGCTCACTTAGTGGCCAATTGCTTAGCAAGTGCTTTTTGCCAGTTTCCAAAGCCTGGAGAGGCCCAGGCAAGGCCCAGGCAGGTGGCCATGTGGCTGGCAACCCAAATTTAAGTACTCACTTAATAACCAGGGTGCTCACTTAGGAAAGACTGCAGAGATTGTGCACAAGTGATTTGTACCAACCAACACACTATGTAACTGAAGATGGTTTATGTTTTATGTTTTTGTTTATGTTTAAAAAAAAAATAAAACACTTACTTAAAAAAATTCATTTGTGTAGGCATGCAACTTCTTGTTACGCTGATGTTGCAATATATTGATTTAAACAGAAACAGATAATGTATAATATCAATGTAACAACATTGATGTTATACATTGTATACAGCAACATCAATGTAACAAGAAGTTGCCTGTCTCCCTTTTAGTAAGTTGCTTTTCTTTATTTATGTATTTATACATATTTTATTATCTGTTTTTGTTTTTATTAATCATAAAAACAAAACAGATACTAAAGAAATAAATAAACACATAAATCAAAATTATTTTACTATTCATCTTGATGTTTCTTCTTTGCTTAAAGAAATATCCATATTTCTATATATCCATCTCCCTACAGTGGTAGTCCTTGACTTATGACCATTCATTCAGGCGAAAAAAGGAACTTAGGGCCCATGTCCCAAATTATGGTGATTGCAATGGTCCTGCAATCATATGATCAAAATTCAGACTCTTGGCAGGCTGCCCACACTTATCACTGCTTCAAGTTCCCACCTCCCTATCTGCCCCCATCTCTGCCCTACACCCAGCCTTATGGAATGGCAATCAGCTCCAGAACCACCTTCTCTTTCAGTTTCCCATACTAAACTTTAGTGTTTTGCACCCACCCATTTTGGCTGAAGCAGATGTGCCTCATTGCCTTTACTGCCTCCTTTTCAGACACCTTTTTCTGCTTCATTTTTGGATCCAATGTTTTCCGCAAACATTAGCTCCAAATAGCTAAAGCTGCACTGTCTTTGAGAGGGGGGCTGAACAAAGGTCTTTGCAAGACTATTGGCCGGAAAGAACACTGCCCCATCAAAGGAACAAATTCGGGTCACACAAGTCCTATATAAGGAGAGGCATGAGCCTCACAGATCCTTTGACGACAACCCTCATTCTACCTCACTTTTAGCTGCCCTCTTGTTTGTTCAAATCTTTTGCCATTGGAGATCTGTTTGAAAAGCTTCTTAGTAAAGTTATAACATTTACCTTTGTGGCTGGGACAATAAAGACAGTCATGCAGTTTTGAGATTGTTTTGAGATTGTTTGATACCCCACAATGCAAGGCAACGAAAAGGGCATATGCGTGGGGATGATGGAGTTGGAGGCAGTCTTTTATTTCACTGAGGATCAGGGTGGGTGGGACCAAGCCCAGAATGGCTTGGATTGGGATAAATACCCAGTTAACAACACAACAGGATGCTTCAGAAATGCCACTGTAAGTCAGTACAGTCAAATGACATCTTCCACATGGGTGGGAGGTCCACTCTCACGAGGCTTGACTCACATCATTCTCACAGTGGCGGCCCGCATTTAGCCAAAGCATGCAGGTTGGTGGGCGGCAGAGAGAAGGGGCGGAAGGCAATGGGCATCCCTAGCAGGCAAGGCCCAGCAGCTGCAGAGAATCCAGGCGGGACCCAAGCAGCAATGGGTCAGCCCTGGCTCGCCTTCTTCTCGGCCACCAGCAAGCCAGGCAAGTGGGGTGGGAGGAAGTTGAATTGCGCCCTGAGCACTCTTCTGCTTGCCTCTTAGCACCCCCCTAAGTCATCCCACCGCCCCACAGGAGGCGGTACCACCCACTTTGGGAGCCACTGCTATAGAGGCTATGAAATCAGGCTGCATCTTTCTGAAATCTCAGAATAGCAATCCTGCTGTTTATATTTATTTTATAGATGTTTTTACTGTTTTTAAAAAATTATTTTAGAATTGTAAGCCACTCAGAATCACTTGGTTGAATGGCTATAGAAACTGAATAAATAAATAAAATCCGGAAGGTGCAAATGTCATTCTAATGTCCTGAGTAATTCAGAGAAAGGTGACAATACACCATGCATCCTTAGTTAACATATTCAAAACAGCAGAATTTCAAAATAAGACAAAAATCTCCCTCCCTCCCATTTACAACAAGATGGATACTGATCTTGAAAAAAATATCTACAATAGCTAACAAGCTTATCCAATACCTACTTTTACATGTTTTAAGTATATAGTAAGTTCCTGTGTTTTGGTTCTCTCTCTGCTTATGATTCAACTGTGACTTTAAAAATACTTGAATGAATATTAATTGAGCACTGTACTACCCAAGAACTGATGTTTAAGACAGAGCAGTGTATACATTTTTGGGGAGAAGTAAAGAGTAATAGGATTTGTTTCAAGGCATTTTATTTCTAATAAAAAACAACATAGATACATATATATTTAAAACCAAGAGAAAACAAACTGAGATGGAAAAAACTGGTTTCTCCTCCTAAAAGATCCTTAGGAGTTCTACAATTTTTCTTTTCTACTTTCTCTTCCCTGTTAATTCCTGCCCTTCCTATCTCTATCTCTGCTTCTCTTCTCATAAGAACAAGGTCTCTTGTAAAAAGTACTGAAGCCAGCATAAAGGAGCTATGCTTTTCCATACAATATCTGCCAACAAGCACAGTAGGGATGATCCATCACTGTCTGCAGAACAAAGCCAATGCCTTCCAGGTCTCCTACTGTTCTCCTCCTAGCAATCCACTAAAAGTCTATGTCTTTCAGGCTACCCCACTCAAAAATGAGTAATTATTTTAAATTCTTGGCCCTAGTTAAAGTTTAACCTTAAACTGTAATTGCAACACAAAATATATTCAAGGATTTCCAACGGGGCATTTCAAGAGAAAATTAGCAGCAAACAAAAGGCATCTTTCGGAAACTTGGCTCCCAGCAATGGCTCCTTTTTGTTTTAATTGAGGAATACCTGATAAGTTTCTAAGGAAACCCAAGATGCATTTGGAACTGCTGCTTGGTCTCCTTGATTATAAAATAGCTACATATGGATCCATAGGCAAACTTATAGCAAGAGCTGTGAATCACTTAAGCACATATCCAAATTCTTTTAACTATTGAGCTTCCAGATTAAGGAGACTTCACCGATAGTAACAACAAAGAGATTTTGAAACAGCTTTTAGACAATTAAACACAGTCTAGGCAACCAACACTTAAAATATTGTATTTCATTGCTAGCTATTTTATTAACGTGAGCAGAACTCAATTCTGTGAGGCCACGATTTCTGAATCCACTATTTAGAAGAGAAGCAAAAGAACATCACTAATATGCACACAATGACTGTACCAATTTTAGTGCAACAGAGAAGCTAATTTTGCAGGAAAAGAAGTCTACAAGAATGCATTCAAATGTTTTGATGTATCACATCATCTGAATCTGGAGCGTTATTGCAAATATTGGTTATGCTGCCAACATTACTCATTGTAGTTTAGCCTACCTTAAGAACAGTTCAGTGTGTTTGAAACTAGATTCACAATTAATTTCAGTTTCAGTACCCATTGGCCCCCAAGAAAAATAAGGAAATATACAAGAGCGATCCAAAAAGAAGTTGTTCCTGCAACAGCATTTCTTTTTATATACACATCCCAAACCCATGCACATATGAACTTTTTTTGATAAAAAAAAAACAAAAGGAGATATTAGAAGCAACAAACTATATTTTAGCATTAACCATAGTTAATCTATGGTTGCCAGTTGGATCTTTAAACAAGGTAACTATTTTGGCAACAGCAAATGTTACTGACCATGAAGATTCAGATTTCAATCAGGCAAATAAATGATTTGTTTCGATGCCCGCTATATTAGATGTTGCTTCTTTTCTTGGTTTTAAACATCTGTGCATTGTCCAGAGTCATTGATGGGAGATGGGGGGCTAAATATAAAGGTAGTCCTCATTTAGTGACCATTTGAAGTTACTACAGCACTGAAAAAAGTGACTTATGACCGTTTATCACACTTATGACTGTTGAAGCAGTCATATCTCTCACCTGTTTTACATTCGAATGCTTGATAACTGACCCACATTAATGATGTTTGCAGTGTCCCAGGGTCATGCAATCACCTTCTGCAACATTCTGATGAGCAAAGTCAATGGGGAAACCAATTCACTTAACAACGGTTGTACTAATTTTACAACTGCAATGATTCACTTAACAAATGTGGCAAGAAAAGTCATAAAATGTGGCAAAACTAACTTAACAAAGTTCTCACTTAACATAAATTTTGGACTCAGCTGTGGTTGTAAGTTGAGGGCTACCTGTATTGTTAAAATGAATCAATAAATACGATCTTCCTAAACTGTCCTGACCCAAACCCTTTTCCAATAAGACAAACAATAATCAAAGGGAACAGAAATCTTTTAATGAGTCTTAGGAGTCCTCAGTTAAAAGGCTGCTGCAAACTCATTAACTTTGATAAGCACAAACCTTGCCAAAACTGTACGAGACTGCCAAGAATCACAGATAAGAAATATTTCACAACACAAGAGTCTTCAAATATCAATTTAAGATACTGCAATGTCCACAAGACTGAATTTCAAAACATCTTTGCTTCCTGCAAAGAACATTTGCTTCACAGCTGCCTTTTATCTTCTTGAAGGAGGGACCATTACCTTTCCTTACTCCTGAGTCGCCCGTGCTATTGCAGCTGCTCTTTCCTGTGAGCAATCCTGCATGCACACATGCACTTGGCACAGGCTCCTCGGGAACCTCCTCATCACTGCTGCCAGCCTCCACAATCTCTGAAGGCAGCAGTCCACTCCCTAATGGTCCTGGCTCCTCATCTGAGTCCTTGCTCTTCTCAGCCATCTGTACCTGCTGCCGGCTAACCACAACACAAAACTAAATAAAAAACCTAAAGTATCACAACCAGTAAGTGGTTTTGGGAAACAGAGGAGCAGCAGCTCTTGCCAAATAATTATATTGATAGTATAAAGATCAACTGTCAAATTAACCGTAAATTAACTATGGTTAATGCCAAGTATAATTTAATGTGTTCCATGAATACAGCCTCAATCAAAACCAGCACCAGGATCTATAAAGGTATTTGCTTCCAAATCAGCTATAAAACAGGAAAGTTAATGTCAAATCGTTATCTATACTGCAATACTGCCTAGAGTTGAATTGACCTCAACTTTCAAGACATTATGTAGTTTTTAAGGGAACAACATAGAAGTGATTTGCCACTGCCTTCTTCCAGGATTTTTCTGAGTTTTATTCTCAGTCTATGCTATAAACTTAGTATTCCTCGAGGTTTATCATTCAAGTATTAAGTATTCCTCGAGGTTTATCATTCAAGTATTAAGTCAAAGGTTATCTCTCACCTGCTAAAACTATCTTGAAATTATTGTGGAAGAAATAATGGAAGAAATGCAAGTATATGAGGCTTGTTGGCTTGTGGCTGACTGTATAACAGTCAAGATTATATATTTAATTTTGTACCTTTAAAGAGTTTTTAGCTGAAAAAATGGAAGAACAAATGTGGTTTGCATTAAGCTCTATCCCCATGACAGAACTGATGGAAGTCACAACGCTAATGGTAGAATGGAATACAGCAAAAAGCACATTTTCTTTAATGGAAGAAAAATGAACTCTGATGCAAAGCAAATTAATTAAAATGCTACAAGAAATGAACTGACTGAATCCATTAAGAAAAATGATTGCAAAGTGCAAGGAAAGTTACCTGTATGGTGGACATTAGTCTGCAAATATTTTCAGTACACAAGGGGAGAAAACCATGGTAAACATGCTTTAAAAGATTGTGTAAAAAGCCTGTAAAAGCAGAAGTATGTGGCAAAATCTAACTTCATTTTGATTTGTCCCAAAGTATTCCAGAGATGGATACATGTTCTACTAACTTAGCCCCCAGGGAATAAATATACTTTCAAAAGGTACTGAAGACTGAGCTATTCTGGATAGCCTTCACTTCTCACTTGCAATCTTCTTGTGCTAGAATCAACAGAGGCTTTCCAAAGAAAATCCTGATGACAAGAGTTCGCTACCACAGTCCCTGACTTATAACCATTTGTTTAGTGACTATTTGAAGTTACAAAGGCCCTGAAAAAAATTGACTTATGGCTGTTTTTCATTTTACAACTGCTGAAGCACCCCAGTGGTCATATGATCAAATTTCAAAGACTTGGCAACTAGCATGTATTTATAATGATTACAGTGTCCTGGATTATGCAATCACTCTTTGTGACCTTCTGACAATCAAACTCAATGGGAAGGCCGATTCACTTAACAACCACATTACTAATTTAATTACAATGATTCATTTAACAGCTGGGACAAGAAAGGTTGTAACATGGGACAAAACTCTCTTAACAACTCTCTTGCTTAGCAACAGAAATTTTGTGCTCAATTGTGATCATATATCAAGGACTATCTGTATTAGGTTTTTATTAGCCAGGTTGAATTAAAATGGTCTCCAAGAACCAATAGAGCCAGATCCACAAGAGAAGAATATTTTACAAAGGGCTTGAAAATGCTAGGGGATCACTTTAAACAATGTATCCAGGATATTGATCTTCAATCAATATCATCAATCATCATTCCCTGCATTGTCTTCTACTTTAACACAGATGGCTAATGCCTGCATAGAAGGCCAAAGCAAGGATGGCAAGACACAATAAATGCAGACATGAAAATTGCCCAGTTGGACCCGTATGTTGCATCTGATCATGCAAGATGGCATTTGTTAATCCAAAAAGCGGACATTGCACCTGTGGGAATAATGCTAGGAAGATGACGATGATGAGTGATGATGATGGTGGTGGTGATGGAGGAGGAGGAGATTGAACTTCAAGTAGTTTAAGCAGTTTATATTTAACATAACATTTATATTTCTCCATGGCCATTATCTTATCTGCCTCAAATTCTAATTCTGAAATTTCATCAGCCTTTCACCTTGGCAGCTTGGATGCATTACCCTCTGCAGTTCTGTGGGGACAGTATAAAAACACCCATTTTCAGCAGCAGAGATGCCTCTGTGAAACCCCTGAGCCAGATGGTTCTTTTGTTTCTCTCCCTATAGGGAACCAAGGAAGATATATATGTATCCTATTTTAAAGAATTACCTTGGTAGAGAACACCAAGTCTGCCTGTTACTGCTTCTGCTTCACTGACCAGGACCCTCATATATATTTCCAGTTGTCTGACTTTGTGCTACATTTGTTGTATCCAACAATCCAAGCTATGGTTGAAGTTTAGCACAAGTCTGGGTTATTGCCACTGGTATCTGTCCTACAGTTACTATAATAAAAATGCAATACAATTGTATTGTAATTGTAATTACAATTGTAATTATAATACTGTACAAATGCAATAGAATTACATAAAATACATTGTTTTATTAATAATTACAAGTCCTATGTTTTCCTTATAAAGGAAAAAATAAACATAAATAAATTAGTATTAGACTAATTATGTGATATTCTTGTATTTGTCAAAGGATTACTGTATTTAAGGACATCATTACTTTAAGAAAGTAACAGGACAAGAATAGAATTCAAATTCAAATTTGAATAAATTAGAATTAGAATAGAGTTGGAAACCGTATACCATTTCAGACAAATGTCAACATTTTAGGATATTATTTATCAATGATGTATAAATGTTTACATTTTACCATATATTTCATTGTTTAAATTGTTACTCATGCTATAAGTGTTTTAGCTACTGAAATTCACTATTAGTCAAATTAAATTGGCAGCACCTAAATTTGAAAAATTGGTAAGTTACCCACAACTATACATATATACCAAGAAGCAGGGAGGAATGATGGGCAACTGGAATAGAGAGAAAAAAATGCCCTCATAGCAGCATTTGTGTGAGTTTTAGCAAGGTCCTTTTATGAACTTGTCTGGCCCTTCTTCGTGGTTCACCAGATTAGGTCCTTGTATCCCATGGCTCTCTGCCTATGGAATGAACCTTCATGAGATCTGCACTGGATCTCATTTGGCTCTCCCAATGTGTGAAAAATAAATATGTTCTTTTGCCCGGATTTTAATATTACTGGAATTTAATATTATGCTTTGTTTTTTAAAAAGTAACTTCCTTGAGTATGTATTAGAAGGGTGAATACAAACAAACACACTTCTAATCTTTTCTGTTTTTCCTTGGTTTTATAAGCACAAACATATAGAACTCTGTGTGGCCATGAGATCATTACCATTATCAATGCACCATGTAAATTATGCTGACTTCTTGACTCCTAAATGGTGCAAACAGTGAAAATACGAATGTCAATTATATTATTTTCCAAGTGTTGTTTTTGGCTGAATATTAACAATATATCCAGCATCTGCCTTAACAATTTTATTGTCCTCTAGCTGTTGTCTGTTATGCAGTAATACAAGTAGAAAGTATTCGGTGAATTCTGAAAGGTCCTGTTAGAGAAAACATTGCCAATATCATGAATAAGAGTTCAGAACATAAATTCAGCTTTCTCTTAGCCTAAAGCGATTTGCTAGGGCAAACAACCAAAAATTCATAATGAAGTTCTAGACTGTTCTTCTATAACTTGGCTCGCTTCTAAACTTTACAAACCAATCTACCCAAACTAAATATCCAGGCACTTCAAAGAAAAGAGATTCATATTCCAATCTCCCCTTTATTGCTACAAATGTAATAAATAGTTAATTGCATAAAAGTTAGGGATAGAGGGTAATATGAAAGCAGCTACAACTGAAATATTTTTTCATGAAATAAGCAATTCAAAAGCGCACACAATTTGCTTCACGTTGCATGCAACAAAGAAGAAAAGGATAAGAGGTCAAGCTAGACTTAGCAAAGGGCATTTTGTAAGTTTGTCATGTGCAAGAACATATTTCATAGTCAATTAAACACATTCTGCACACTAGAATACTTTTCCATTACATTCTGCAGCAGTTAAAAAGTTTAATATTTGCTCCAAGTAATAAAAGGCTAGCTTCACCCGGATACAAATTTCAAAAATATTCCTTTAGAAATCTCCAGGCAGCTCATGTAGTTGTAGTAATACCTGTTCTCAGAATAGTCAAGTTAATTACTAGCAGTCCTTTAAACTATTTTTTAAAAAGTGTCACATAGTCTTAATACAGCAAACATTTTCCCCATCAACACATAGGCTTACCATACAATTTACCTCCACAAACTTTTGAAACAAAATAAAAAGATAAATCTGTGCTTTTCTAATAGTGTTATGCTTTTTTTTTGAAAAAGTAGTCTTGCTTTTTAAAGTAATTTAGTTAGAAATAAATATTTTAGGTAATACAGTATATTGTTCCCAGTGTAAATGCCACACTTATTCTAAAAAGCATATTTACTAATAGATCAATAAAACACTTTCTTTCTGCTAATAAAGGCATATTTCATCTCAACAGAACTGCAGAAAAATGTAATTTGACACATTCATTCACATTAAATCATGTTATATAAGATTTAGACAAGCTAGTGCAGGAAATCATGAATTAACTTATTACTATACTGAGTTTCATACATGTAGGCTACACGTGTATGTTATATTGGAAAGTGTTTTTTATATATTAAACATTTTCATAGTTTTATCTAGAAGATATAGATAGCTCTTAAGAATGTCACAAATCAACACATTATTTAGATCTGGCTTAGCCATTTTCTGTATTAAGAAAAAGGTAGGGGGAAAAACTCAGGAAGGTTATGAATTAAATCTAAATCTTAAATCTAGAGACCTGTAAAACACAGTGAAGAATAAGCTAATTGCACAATGAATGCCTCATCTGAAAGTATCTTTAGTCTGTATCTCTTCCCATAGTGTGCAGCAAAAAAGTAACTTTTTATGATTTTTTTCATGGTACGTAATTTATGACTGTGCAAACAACCCCCAATCGTTAGCATATATATTTTGAAAGGCAAAAAGGTGGGCAAGTTAAAAAGCATGGGAAAAAGCTAATATGAACCACAGTGCTTCTCTTAACACTAATCAGTTAGATTGTGCATTGTGTTATATGTTTAAAAAATGTTAATTAAGGAATAGATTAGAGTCAAGATCTTGGGTCCATCCATGAAGGCAATTCAGATTAGTAGCTGCCAGGCCTTTCACAAACCCTAAACTCCTCTTATCTTGAAGCAAGCAACTGTGATACAATCTCTCTTTCTTTTAACAAATAAGCCAACTCTCATGAAAGGCTGCTAAATGTTTTCTGCTAAATACCCAATTATTTAAGTACAGAATTGTTCATGCTCATTTCAATGTAATGCATTCAAGCGTCCTGTCAATTTAAGCATTTAGAACCCAAGCTAGGTGACCTGGTTCAGGACTTTAGAAGCCTAATAACCCAATGAGAGTGTAGTAGTCCATTTAAGGCTTTAATTGTTCTGAAAGCCATCAGATTCAGAGCCTGGAGCATTCCTAGCCAGGAGTTTACATAAGCACAACTGGGAAACTTTCTTGTCCACTACCCTTTGTCAGCACCACAGAGAGGCAAAAAGGTGGTTTCCAACTTCTAAAAATCAACAGCCAAATTCCACCTCGTCTGAAAGTACAAGAAAGAGAGCCTATATACTTGAGGACCTCTGGAGAGACAGACAAGCAAACAGAAAATAGGTATAAACAATGGATTTGGGAGCATGCAGGGTTGAAATCAGGTTCGCCCTAAATTGGGAGTAGTGGGGAAGATTTTGCATTCACTTTGCACCGGGGACTTACCAGATAATCCATGAACTGGGGTAACTAGATTTGGGCGCGGGGATGGGTGGGTTTGCCAAGGGGGTGGGTGGGTTTGCTTCACACCCAGGCTGCAAACGTCTGAAGAGCGACCCACAGCCCCCGGTGCTGGCGACCCCTGCCGTCTCACCGCCCTTGCAAGGATGGGAGGAATCGCAAATCCCCGAGCGCTTGGAGAGGAGTGGAGCTGCTAGCTCTCTGCTGGGTTGCTGGCTTGTCTCGGGCGCCAGGCTCTCCACCTCGCCGGCTGGACGCGCGCGAAGGATTAGCGGGCTTGTCGCCTGGCGCCGCCCTCCGTAGCTCCTCGTGCTACCACCGCCGCCCCCCGCCGCCGCCAAGCGCCCTCCCGCAGCCAGACGAAAGAGGCGGCTGAGCGGCAGGACAGAGAGACTCTCGCCCACCCGCTGCAGCGCCCCAGAGGTTTCAGGAACAGGCAGCTTTTTCCCCGGGAGCGTCACTGTCAGCTGATCGCCCACGTGAGAGGGGCGAGCGGAGGCTCTTAAAGGAACAAAGCGCGCTTTGCCTTCCCCGCGCGTTGCCTTCCAAGGGCGAGAGTCCCGGAGGAGAGGCGAGGAAGCGCCAGCCGGGGCTCCCGCCAGCGGGCGGAGGGTTTGCCAGATGCCATGGGAGGAGAGGAAATGAATGAAGGGACTCCAAGGAGACGGGAGCGGCGTCAGGGCAGAGACATCCGGCAAACTGTAGCCCAGTCCTTTGGCAGTCAGCCGGACCTGCCAGGCATAAGCAGGGGCTCCTCCGTGGCCTGGCGCTCGGAAAGCGCTCTCGAGCTGTGTTTGACTCCGGTTCCCGGAGCTCAGCATTCCTGAAGCACAGGCGAGGGCCTTCCGGGCGCTTCCCTGCAGAGCTAGGCGCTCCAAGGGGTTTGGAAAACGACCGGGGAGAGCCTCTTCCAGTCACAAAGCGGGGAGCGGGCAGTAAAGGCACCAATCGGGGTTCCTTCTGACTAATCGGTAGAGTGAGCCATGAACTATGGCAATGCCCCTTCACCATATAAGGAGGGAGACAATAAAGCGCTAGGGCCCTTTTCCGTCTCTCAGTATTTACAAAAACTGTCTTTATGAGGTGAAATTTTTCTGGCCAGCATGACATCTTCCTGTATAAACACTCGTGTAAAGCTGTCAGGTGGCATTTAAAAAAAAAAAAACCTATTTAAAATACTTATAGCTGTTCATTAAGCAAAATATCTCAGTAATATACTGTAAACCAGAGCAAGGAATAAATAAATTCCATGGACGACTAGAACTACTTTTATTAAGATGAGTTATGTGTCAGGATCATGCAAGTCTGATAGTGTTTTACCTCCTCCTCCTCTCACCCTTATATGACAGGGTGACATTTACATTCTTCTTCAGCCACGTTTATCTCCTTCTTGCTTTGGTAACATATCTATCTGACAAGATCTTCTTTACTATCTACACTGATGGTGGGTTACCAGCCATCAAAAGTAATATATAAATAATTTCAAGGCCATCCCAGTTTTGAAGTCAGGCATTTTTCTCAACAGCAATAGCCATGGTAAGGCTGCTATGCAATTGACTAAAGAGTGCCAAAATCAAAAACAAAGAGAAGGTGCTGCTTGTGGAATTTCAGTTTTGTAGCCAAAGCAAGAGAAAATCAGTTTGCATGCTTAAAGAGGTAACATCAAGAAAACACATCATTGATGCCAAGTTGATATCAATACTGTTTCTAGAAGGGGTGAATGAATTTGGTCTGAAATAAGACGCCATGAATACAAATTGGGATTATTGGGCTATACTGCTTTAGTGCCCAAATGAAGAAGAAAGAGCCTAAACATAAATATATACTTATTTGGTATGGCTGTTCAATTAGCTCTGTATCCCTCTAATGGCAGTGTAGTCCAGCAGCACATACAGAGTTTTGTAGAAGAATGTTTTGCTGAAATCAAGGTATACTATGTCCGACCAGATTAAACTGACCATTCTATCAAAAAAAAAAAATCAGATTGGTTTGACCTGATTTATTCAAGCCATGCATTCATTTCTACATGCTTACAAACCAACTTCTTAATAATCTATTCCACAACTTTGGTATCTGTATGAGATTTACCAGAGTGTAGTTACCCAGCTCTCTCTCCCTCCCCACATTTTTGATAATAGAGACATATTTGCCCTTTTCCAATTCTCCAGCACTGTGCCCATCCTCCACAATTTTTCAAACATCATGGAAAGAAAATCATACTAAAAAAAAGGGAAAATATATATCCTGGACAATGGCATTTCCTTTACTAAAGCTTTGACTGGTAGATCAACATGTTGTTGCAGAAAGACACGCAATCTAAAACAGTTATTTCTTATTCATAACAATTATATTACTAATATGCAGGATATAACAACAACACCCTGAAACAGGCATGTTTAACCTAGCTTACTTGTGAACCCAGCACTGTATGTAGTTTATGGCTCAACGACATTGCAAGTCAAAATAAATTGATTAAATAATGATTTCTTTTAATGACATTTAATCACAGCTAATGTTATCTGCTATTGCAGAAATTCCTGTATAGGCTCCTTTTGTAATTTGATATAGCCTATCATTTGTGAACAATAGCTTACTATATTCTGGGTCTTGGTTTGCAATGACATAATTATCCATGGTTAATTGAAAGAATTCATGGTGAAAAAAACTGAACTACAATTTATAAATATTAAGTTCTACATTCTTAAATTTCAACAAGCCCAAAGACTTTTCATCTCATGGTTAATCTCTCATTGATAAAAAACAGATTTGTAGCACACCCAGTAATTATTCTTGTCTTTACCCATTTCTTCCTGCTTTATTACATAGACATCTTAAATCTCCCATTCCCATTGCATTCCATCTACTTTTATATTTCTTCTAGAATACATAACTATTTTTTCATCTAATAAGCACACATTTCCACAACAGCTTTTTTTTTCGTATTTCAACAAATGCTCCTTGCAAAAGTGCATACTTTATACCCGACCTTTCTATCAACATTTGCACATCGTACAACATTTTCAACTATTTTTCTGTTTTTAGGCATGCAAACCCATCAACTTGCTCTTCTTTTGCCATTTATGACAAACACTGGTTCCATTTTCCAAATTATTCTTTTATTAATTTTGAAATCCACATTACAGAATCTAACATTGGCTCAAATGATTTCAATTCTTGGCCAATAGGGTTGCATCAATTGCATACGAATTAACATATACTTTCATGTTCCAAACAATATTCTTAAATCTCCATAAAATTTCTTATACATATTATCCATAAATACATGAAGCCACCAAGGAGACTTTAAACATCCTTGTGCTACTCTCTGCCTCAACACTGAATCATTTTCCAAGTATACCCCTTATTTTTACCTCTGCTTTACACCCATCACATATCACTCTTATTAACCAAACCAAACAATGTGAATTCCATACTACTGAAATTATCACATATACCATTAGTCATGTGTCTTTCAAATACTTACTTTTAACGTTGCATGAATTATATTGGAAGCCACATCCTCCTCCATATTTGTATCCCATATATCAATTTCAGAGTTCTTTGGCAGATTTAGCTGGCCCAAAATATGATATTATTTTTGTACATAACAGAAACTTATTAACTAATTTCCTGCATTTCTACCTACATTTTTTATTTTAGAAATTTAAAAATAGTCTCTAAATATATTTAGATACATATTTATCACATTTGTATATTCTCTTCCTAGCCAAAGTGTTCCAAAGGGCATCCACTGCTCTTCACGTACACAACTCCAGATTTGGAAAAACATTCCATAACTCAAGCCCATATAACATTTCTATGAGGAAAATGGTCAGTTTAAAAATGTGGTAGGCAGACAGACAGATCTTTGTCTTTACTTCTTTAACTGCTTTGGGTGTCGAGAGAAATAGAGAGTTCTGGCTCTTGCTGTTCTGGTGGCCTCAACCATTATTAATTGATTTTGTGTATTGTGTCTTTTATGTTGCTTCTCCATGTTCTTCAGTGCCTCATATTCTTTGACCTTTTCTTTTTGTACATGCCTTATATGGCATGGAATTCCATGACAAATAACCAGATAGGTAGGTAGATAAAATTTGACATGAATAAAATAAACCTTTATATTCATATATTTCTTGCTGAAATGGAAAAATCCGCACTTTCCATGTTTTATTTTTCCCATCTCTTCTATCCTTTCAATAATAATTGTTCTCAAAAACTTTTCAGACACACTTAACAAATTTATCTCCCTGTAGTATGGTATTCATCAACGTTACCTTTCCCCTGAGCACTATTTCAGCCCTCAAGCAGAGACATACATACAATGTAGAAATGTTCGTACACTGTGACTCAGAAGGCAATCACAGCCATGTTCTCATATTTGTTTCAGTTCTGCCATCTGCCATCTGCACCTGTAGCTTGACAATTTTTCAACATTCACTTTATAATTTCTTTTTCATCTTTTCTTCTAGATGGTGGTGTAATTGACATTTATAGAATTCATTTTAGTTCCAATCTTCAGCACACATTTCTCTAAAATACTCCCTCCAGCAGTTTATTTCTTGGATTTTTAATTGTTGGAATTTTACTATTTTTAAAAAATTTAACTCCATCCATCTTGCTCAGTTTAGGCATCCACCCACAGTTCAATCCAGCAACTCCCGTCTACTACGCAGCCCAGATATGAAAATGTTTTCTCCACTTAGGGCCTCGTTCTCTGGCAGATTACCAATAATTAATCTGAGTAATTGTTAAAACTTGCAAGGGGGGATTTTACAGGATCTGTCTAATCAAAGGGGGCATTTGCCATGCATACAGGAAAGAATTTTCTTTTGTACCAATCTTATAGAATGCTCTCAGTATAAGTATACATTTATCTTGGTTTTTTAATTTGTCCTATTCAATTATGGAACTGCAGCTTAAATGTTTTTATGTTTTGTTGAAATTTTTATCTGTTATCATTGGGTTTCTATACTTTAATACAAACATGTTACAGAAACATGATTAATAATGTTTTGCTTCTTTGCTTCTCTAAGCAGTCTTGAGAACTTGATTGAAGTACAGTATAAAAATAGAAAATAATTAGGTGGCCTAGTAATTTATGGGTATTATTAGATTTGCAATATCTTGCTGCATTCGATTAAAATATGTCAGTTTGAAAATAGTCAAAAAAATTATGGTAGTAGTCTCATTATCAACAAAACTTGCTTTCACTTAAAATTGTAATGTATCTATGGAATCAACTTGACAGATACACCACACATCTATTCCTTAAAAGAATTGAAATCTATTGGAAATACATGTAAATAAATAACACTGATCTTTTAATATATAAAAATATTGGGAGCAGATTATCCCACAAGTCATTTCAATTCTCACTGGTCTTCTGTGGGAGTTTTTTTTTCTAAATTGGGTGTCGTGACAGGAATGAATTTGTTTTAGTTGCTTTGGGAATGTTTAACCCAGATACTCAGTAGTGGGTACAAATTCAAAGCTGTATGTCCTTGATGATCCCATTCCAATACTGAGCATTTCCACTGAATAGCATACCTGGGAAATATACCTTAGGGATGCTGACTCAATTTAAAGGTTTCCCCCTTCCAAAAGTTAAATTGGTTGAATTTGTACACCATTCTTTGGTGAAAGGGAGGAATGGGTGTGTCAAAGTATAGAAAGCAGTGGAAAAGAGGAAGCTGGAAAACATTTATTTTCCAACCATTCTCCTCCCTGTTCCCATTTCCTGAAGTGATTGTTTGACCTTTACCAACAGGATAACAGCAGGAAATATAAAAACAAAACAGGGTTCAATGAGCAGATACTAAAATGCAACAAGGGCCCAGTTCAAGTAAACAGAAAGTTGGATGCAACCCGTTGTACCATGGGAGAACTATCTCACAGAAGAATCTTAATTTTATGGGCTGTTTGCAGTCTTTATTATTGCCATTTTGCACTTCTGGAAACAAAATGCACCCTTCATGAGTATGCATCCAAAACTTTATATCACCTGCTTTGTTCTTTTAAACAAGAACATCCTTAGAAGATGATGATCAGAAATCATATCCTATATATAATACTTAATTAATCAACTTAACCTCAAGGATCTGGAGACATGTACATAATAAAAAGCTATAATTTCTAATCTGTTTACTGTACTCAAATAACATAGAGTTTGGACTACGGATTTGTTTTTCTGAGCAAGTAGCTGGCTTACAGGAGACACAATATTAACAGATTAACAGATAATCAGAGTTGGGAGAGACCTTATAGGTCATCTAGTCCAACCCCCTGCCCAAGCGGGAGACCCAACACCATTTCTGACAAATGGCAGTCCAATCTCTTCTTGAAAGTCTCACAACTCTCACTTCCACAACTTCTGAGGGCAAGGTGTTCCATTGGTTGATTGTTCTTAATCAACCAATGTCAAAGCTGCTAAAATGCCTTCTTTATTATGCAAGTAAAAGAAGGAGCAGCACACCCATTAAAAAGGAAGCACTTTTCTGTTTTTATTTGCATAGTATTTGAAGTGGATTTGCCTTTTTTTTCTTTGCATAGCACAAACACAGTTTCGGAAATGGTTGGTTCCTATATCTTTTCCTGCATTGTATATTGGGGAGTGGGGAAGTATCATGTTTAGCAAAATCTTTCTACTATAATAGATGAAGCACTCCTAAAATATTCTGAATATAAAAATTACAAAGTCAAGGTTAGGAGACTCCCAAAGATGCTGCTTATTTGAGTTGCCTCTTATTTCCAATCCTTGCTAAGTGTAAGAAATAAATTCTCTGCAGCTTTTTATTGGAATAAGAATCATTTTTATGCTGTGCAGCTTATTTTAACCTCATTTATTTTATCTTGGGTCTTGATAAAAATTAGAGAAGGGAATGTGTACTATAAATCATCATCTCAATTTCATGCTCCAGTAAATATAGATTAGCTGTTTTTTTCTCCTGTAGAAATAAATCATGATATATTACATAAAGTGAATATCTTGCTGACTAAACCAGCTTTGGTGAGGAACATATGGCTCCAAAGAAAATGCCATCTTACGATGTATTTTCCCAGTGTAACCATGGAATTATTTTCCAATAATCAAAATATTCAAAAGGGTGGTTTATAATGGTCTTAAATTATAAGCATCAATATTCTTCCTGTCCTCCTGCTTCAACTTTTGCTTACATAGAATAAAAAAACAATGCAGGTTGTTGATGTTCCTTCCTCTGATTTTACAACCACACTCAACTTTTTCCAATCTAACTTCAATGTATATTTGGTATAAAGGTTGAATAAATACAAGAAGAATAAATATCCTTATCATTCTCCTTTGCCAACTTAAATCAGTCTATTTTTCTCCCTGTCATAAACCAGGATTATAACTTTTAAATAAAATAAATAAAGTAACCTCCAGTCTTATCTTGAGTATTAATCAAGTTGTAACTCAATCACAATTTAATCTCGAAAAGCAGCATTTAGTCAAAGAAAAAGGTGTGAATATAATGTGAAATAAAAAAATTCATGAATAGTTGAAAAATAAGAAAATAATGGACATGAAAAATAATAATGATCTATAAATACTATACAGCTTGTCTTATAGTAAAATATAAGAGAATAAATGCACAATTTTCACATGATTTTTTTCAATGTTTATATTAACAATGTTTTTTCCCAAAAAAATAAAACAATAAATCATGAGGTGCAGGAAACTTGATCATTATTCATTTACATTTTGGGTATCTAAGAAGTACATGATCTAATACATATAATCCCTGGATTATGAGCATTTCCTTAGTAAACATTCAAAGTTACACAATAAGTGTCCCCTAGCATTTGCAAACAAGTCCCAAAACTACAAATCTTGCAACACCATGGCAGTTGTTCACCTTTATGAACAACCACAGGGTCTCTGCAACATTCATCCTGAATGTTGCCAGTCAAAATGGAGCTTCCAAGGGGCAGATCCACTCCTTCGACACTTCGTTTGGGTCTCCAGAGGCCTCACCTAGCATGTTCCAGGCCAAAATGGAGTTTCTAAGGAAGCTCCATTTTGACCTGCAACAGGCCAGGGGAGGCCCATGTGGGGCCAAATGGAACTGCAGGGGGTGCACGTGGCTTTGAGAGGCTGGAGAGGAGACTGCTTGCTAGATCTTTACAAGGTAAATGACCTGGCATGGCAGGTTGGGGTGGAAAGCAATTGTGGGAAGCATGAGGTATTTCAGTGAGTCAGGAAGGCCTTGGATGGTTTTAGGCAGGTGACCTGTTCCATGGGCTTCCCTGCCTTGAAATACCTCGTGCACTTAACAAGCCTTGCATTTGATTAGCAAATGTATGAGTGAAAGGAGGGAGTGATTCCATTCAAGGTACAAGATTCACTCCCACAAATCCTTGGGTTACGAATGGAATGGGCAGGCTCCATTACATTCCTACTCAAGGACTACTTGTATGTATAGAAGACATTATATACAGGAGTCTCTGTGGTTAAACTGGGAGAAGATTAAAAGACAATGTTATTTGAAAATTCCAGCCAGGTTATCGACTATTGAAGCATTTTCTTATCCTATAATATACAAAAAGGAATAAACAGTTAGATATGGTGAAATATTGAATGAAAAGGGTGAACTCAAATCTATACAAAAACTAGAGGAGCAAGGTATAAAGATGAATTGGTTTTCATATGCGCAAATACATTCAAGGTATGATAAAGATTCTAAAATGGAAGGTTTCTATGATAAATTGACTGATTTAGATAAGATTTTGACAGGTACGGATGAAAAGATGATTAAAAAACTGTATGGATATTTCTTAGAAATTTAATTAGAAGAACAAGTTAAACTATGATTGCTTGGGGGAAGAATTTTGGATATGGGATCGATTTAGAGAAATGGCAAAAACTGTGGTCTCAAAATTATAAAATGACAATGTCAACAGCATATAAAGAAAATTTGTATAAGATGTTTTACAGGTGGCATTCTCCCCGACAAGAATAGCAAGAATGTTCAAGAATAAATCCCAAAAATGTTGGAAATGTCATCAGACACCTGGCTCATATTACCATATGTGGTGGACATGTGCGGATGCTAAAAAATACTGGACTAAAATCCACATGTGGTTGGGGAAAATGACAAAAAAACATATAGACTTGAAACCAGAGGTATTTTTATTGGGAATTTTACCTGAAATATATAGTAAAGACTTGAAATACCTGATTGTAAATGTATTAACAGCGGCTAGGATTGTATTTGCTAAAAACTGGAAAAATGAGAAAATACCATCACAGGAGGAAATCATTAAGAAAATATTGGAATGTGCTGAAATGAGTAGATTGACATTTGAAGTTAGAGAACAGGAGGATAAACAATTTTATAAAATTTGGGATCTTTTCTATCAATGGTTAGACAATAAAATACAGTAATGAAATATGTAGACTTTTAGAAAATAATAAATATATAAAGATGTACTTCTTTCTTATTATATCTAAAAATGATTTTAGGATAGATTTGGAGTGATAATATGAACTGTTATAAAATAAACTAAGTAAATTATGATTATCTTGTAAAACATGAATGAATAAAAGTATAGTCAAATGATTGATTAATAATGATACTAAGGTATTTAATTTTTGATTGAAAATATGAGATTATATGCAATGTAATTGTAATTGAAGACTACGAAATGGAAGCACAAAACAATTTGTAAACCAACCGGCACACTGTATGTACACATATAGAAGATAGCTTGATGTTTCTAGATAGCTAGAAACAGAATGAAATTTACAAGCATGAACTATCTAAGAAAGATCAGTCTGTTCCTTGAACAGGTCAACTTTCAACCATATCTCATTAGTATGGCTGTAATCCTTGGTGTTCTCAGACGTAGATTATTTTCTTGCAGACATTTCATTACCCAAATTAAGTAACATCATCAGTACTAGTAAGGAGTGAGGTTTGCTCTTATTTTATATTCTAGTGGTTTGTCTTCAACATAAGTGCTACATCTGGTGATTTCATGGATATAGCCACATACTGGAGATGTTTTTTTCAGTTTTTCGAAATAGCCTGCAATCCTGATGTTTCCTTGTAGACTTCCATCCAAGTCGGAAGCATTCTTGGAGCTCAGACAAGATTATTAAGCACCAGAAACCAAAACTAGACACAATGTGCTTAACACAATTTATAATCCCAGCTAATGTTTTTACATATATTCACTAAGATATCCACGACCCCAAGTGGTCTATCAGGATTCCCATTTTACAAATGGGGCTTAGGCCTAAGGAAAGTAATGTCATAATTTTACAGAAACTTGAATATAAACCAAAACTTTTCTCTAAATCGAAAGAACTATACATATAATTTCAGATTAAAATATTTCAAAATATTTTTAGTGAGGAAGAGAAAAGTCAAAGATCCCAAAAGAGAAGTTAGTGCTTCTGAATTGAAACAGTTAGATTTTCTGGAAGCAGTAACATCTTCCTAAGAGGTCTTTAAGGAGCATGTATAAGTGCACCATCGTGCCTCCCGTCCCTGTCCTATTGTCCCCATTTATTCGTACCTATTTTCTGTATTCTTACTCATGTTTATACTTATACCTA
>BHEV01037623.1:492-14097 GCA_004319985.1 Emydocephalus ijimae | reverse complement strand
GGAGGAGGAAGAGGAGGAAAAGGAAGAAGAGGAGGAAGAGAAGGAGGAGGAGGAAGAGGAGGAAAAGGAAGAAGAGGAGGAGGAAGAGGAGGAGGATGAAAAGGAAGGAGGAGGAAGAGAAGGAGGAGGAGGAGGAAGAGGAGGAGGAAGAGGAGGAGGAAAAGGAAGAGGAGGAGGAAGAGGAGGAGGAAAAGGAAGGAGGAGGAAGAGGAGGAGGAGGAGGAAGAGGAGGAAAAGGAAGAAGAGGAGGAAGAGAAGGAGGAGGAGGAAGAGGAGGAAAAGGAAGAAGAGGAGGAAGAGGAGGAGGAGGAAAAGGAAGAGGAGGAGGAGGAAGAGGAAGAGGAGGAGGAGGAGGCCTCCTAAGGAGGTAAGGTGTGTTGTGTAGCAAGGTAGCATTTATCCAGTTTTGCCAGCTGGAGGGGAGACCAGCTCCTTGGAGAAAGGCAAGTGAGGGCAGAGAAGCCCAGGTTGGCTCACAGAGTCCTAGAGAGACATGTCAAATCAGGGCTGGGCGACCTCCATTCTGTGTACCCCCCTCCCCCCAGGTTATGTTATGTTGTGATCCTATCACTCCATCACTCCACCAATGCTCCTGCTCTATTGAACGCATTTAGGTAAAGGTAAAGGTTCCCTCTCACACATACATGCCAGTCGTTCCCAGCTCTAGGGGGCGCTGCTCATCTCCGTTACAAAGCCAAAGAAGAGCCAGTGCTGTCCGAAGACGTCTCCATGGTCATGTGGCCAGCATGAATGCTGTTCCTTTCCCGCCAAGGTGGTCCCTATTTTTCTACTTGCATTTTTTACATGCTTTCGAACTGCTAGGCTGGCAGAAGCTGGGACAAGTAATAGGAGCTCACACCATTACGCGGCGCTAGGGATTCGCACCTCCGAACTGCCGACCTTTCTGATCGACAAGCTCAGTGTCTTAGCCACTGAGCCACGAACGCATTTAATTGAGCGTAAAAAGAAAATGCTGGGTCAGATTTTTTTAACAGACAAAATGCAGCTCCTGGTAAAAAGTGTGGCCCACCTTAGAGGAATCAATATGGCGAAGAATCCATACATGTTTATTTTTGTTAATTTTTCTGATTTTTCAGATTTGATAAGAAGATTCCACATGAGTAATGATACCAAAGGCAAATAGACAAAAACTTTGCAGGAAGCCGTCTGGGTCACCGTGACTCTCAGAAAACTTCAGCAACTGACTGCCCTTGAATTATTTCACAATTCATCAGGGAAAGGAAGGAATTATTCCTTTGAGGAGGGGATCAATCTAGACTAGAGGAAGGAGCCCACTTGCCCAAGACATAAAGTCCTGGATCGTATGGCTAGAAACTGTTTGTTAACAGTGCAAGTGATTATTTCGGCAGACCCTAGAACAGGGGCTGTGAGCCAATGAACCGGGGGAGCTGAAAAATATCCTTGGTAACTTAAGATAGTCAAAACAAAGTCCAAGGCTGAGCTCTGGAGAAACAGAAAATAAAGGAAATTACTGTACAGGCAATGACTTGCAGCTGGGAGAGGAGGAGCCGGTCCAAGACTGAGAGAATTTGTGGCAATTCCTATCGTTTACAACCCCAATCATTTATTTAGGACAATTAATCCGCAGAACAACATGACACCAGAAGTTGTGGGTGCTCCATCCCTGAAGTGTTTTTTAAAGAAGAGACTGGACAGCCAGCCATTAGTCTGAAATGGTAGAGGGTCTCCTGCCTCAGCAGGGGGCTGGACTAGAAGACCTCCAAGGCCCCTTCCAGCTCTATTCTGATTGATTGATTGATTGATTTGGTAAACAAACCCACATGGCCATCTGTTTACCAGAAGAAAAACTCTGGACAGCAAACAGAAATAATAACACAAAACAGCCAACAATGAGCAATCCTCATCCATGGTGTGAGGCTCCCATAAAACTTCCAGATATCCCCCAGCCATCCTGCACCATCGGTGCAAATCTCCTGGCCAGGGCTTGGGGGAAGCAGCAATGGGGTTCAGAGGAGGTGCTTCAAATAAGGGAAGGGGGCAGGCAAGCCATGAGGTGCCCCCGTTTTTCAGGCCTGGAGGTGTCAAATCTATCACCTGGGGCTCCCAATTCCTAGGAATTAGAAATAAGCGTCATAAGATTCTCCCATTTTACCTTTGATAATGAATAGAATGGGATGCTTTTGAAGAGCTTATGAGCCAAATCTGGGTCTTCTTTACGTTTAGAGGATGTATGATGCTAGAATGGTTTGATTGCTTTTTGAACCCTATGACTATCATTAAGTGTTCATACCTTATGATTCTTGACGAATGTATCTTTTCTTTTATGCACACTGAGGACATTTGCACCAAGACAAATTCCTTGTGTGCCCAATCACACTTGGCCAATAAAGAATTCTCTATTCTATTCTATTCTATTCTATTCTATTCTATTCTATTCTATTCTATTCTATTCTATTCTATTCTATTCTATTCCACTCCACTCCACTCCACTCCACAATCTATTCCATTCCATTCCCTTCCCTTCCATTCCATTCTACTCCACTCCACTCCACTCCACAACCTATTCTATTCTATTCTATTCCACTCCACTCCACTCCACTACCTATTCTATTCTATTCCATTCCATTCCATTCTTCCATTCCATTCCATATATTTTATTATGTTCTATTCTATTCTACTTCTATTCATAATCCATTCCATTCCATCTTTGCTATTCTATTCTATCCTATCCTATTCCTATTCCATATTTTCTATTCCATTCCATTCCATTCCATTCCATTCCACAATCTATTCTATTCTATTCCATTCCATTCCTCCATTCCATTCCATATATTTTATTATGTTCTTTTCTATTTTTATTCCTATTCCTAATCCATTCCATTCCATATTTTCTATTCTATTCTATTCTATTCTATTCTATTCTATTCTATTCTATTCTATTCCATTCCATTCCATTCCATATTTCTATTCTATTCTATTCTATTCTATTCTATTCTATTCTATTCTATTCTATTCTATTCTATTCTATTCTATTCTATCCTATTCCTATTCCATATTTTCAATTCTATTCTATTCCATTCCATTCCATTCCATTCCACAATCTATTCTATTCTATTCCATTCCATTCCATTCTTCCATTCCATTCCATATATTTTATTATGTTCTATTCTATTTTTATTCCTATTCCTAATCCATTCCATTCCATATTTGCTATTCTATTCTATTCCTTTTGGGGCACAGAATTCACAGAGGGTTTTCGAAGATGAATTCGTTGTTCTTCAGCAACTGGAAAACCACAATGCAGCGTGGAGGGAGGAGGGAGCCGAGCCGAGCTGCCAGGTTTCCTGTTCAAGGACAGGAGATAAAAACCTCCCCGAGAGAAGACGGTCAAGGCAGAGCAACAGAGCCAGGGGTGGTTGGAAAGGCAGGCAGGATGTGAGGCTCTCCCAAAGGGAGCCCAAAGGATCCTTCCTGGGTTGAAGGGGCTGCGGGGGTTGCCTCTGAAGGAAAGAGGTTGGATCTGGGACAGGCAGGACGAGGCAGGCCTTGTGCTCGGCTGCATAAACAGAGGGATGGAATGGAGACGAAGTGAAGTGTTTATTACCACTTTATCTCTGAGGCCTTGGTAAGGCCACACCCGGAATTTTGGCATCCAGTTATTAAAAAAAGATGCTGAGACTCTAGAAAGAGTGCAGAGAAGGGCAAGAAAGACAGAGGGGGCGGGAGGCTAGATTATATTTAAAAAACGCAGGAATTTGTTACACTTTATTTTGTTGTCATTGTACTTCATACAATGAAATCAAACTTCATCTTCAGTGCACACCATGACCATGACCATGAAAATAAACACAAACACACATCCTTCACCCTTCACACAATGAACTGGAAACCTCCGACACCGCACCAACACTGCCCTATACAGCAGAATTCAAAAGAGCTCCTGCCCTGGGATAGAAGCTGTTTTTCAGCCTATTTGTCCTTGTTTTTATTATCCTGCACCATCTGCCAGATGGTAATAGTTCAAAAAAAGGTGTGCCCAGGATGAGATGGATCTTTGAGGATGTTTTGAACTTCCTTAAGGCAGTGGGAGCTATAAAGCTCTTCCAAAGAGGGGAGAGGACAACCCATGATCCTCTGAGCAATGACGTTGACCTTATGTCTGGTTTAATGAAAAGAAGGACTAGGACTGATTGGGGAGCAGTACTTCCCTATCTAAGGGGCTGCCCCAAAGAAGAGGAGCTCCCAACCAGTGGTGGGATTCAAATTTTTTTACTACCGGGTCTGTGGGCATGGCTTGGTGGGCGTGGCAGGGGAAGAATACTGTAAACAATTCCTCCTTGTTGTGATGACGAGGCAGTCGAGGTGTTTGATCATGATCAACTGAATCATGATGAACTTTATTGGAGTCTAGTCTTGCATTTATACACATTTTTAGTAATCCTCCAACATTGGTTAACTTTGGTTATTGCTTAACTTTTGTTACTGTTTAGCATAGTAATTAACACAATTAATTATCTCTAGTTAAAGTCTAGCACATGTTTACTTCCTCTCTCTAATCCTACTTTACATTAGTGACTTTGCCTGAGTTGTATTTGCTTTGGAACCTTCATTACCTGAGGTTTGCCATCAAGATAATGACATTCCTGCAATTACAACTCTACACCTCCTCCCTCCTGGGGGAAAGTTACTTCAAAATCTCACTCCTTCCCCACCCCACTAGCCTGCTTTCCAACTCCGTTCTCCTGTGCAGGGCAACCAAAGGAGACCCAGCCGATCAGCTGGGACTCAATGGGAGGCAGGGAAGAGATGGGGTTGGCGGGGCCAGTCAGAGATGGGATTGGCCAGTTCCCTGAACTACTCAACATTTCTGCTACCGGTTCTCCAGAACGGGTCAGAACCTGCTGAATCTCACCTCTGGATTATGTGAGCCCGGGATACTACAACTCTTATAAGCCAGTTTGTAGAGTTGTAATTGCAGGAATGTCATTATCTTGATGGCAAACCTCAGGTAATGAAGGTTCCAAAGCAAATACAACTCAGGCAAAGTCACTAATGTAAAGTAGGATTAGAGAGAGGAAGTAAACACGTGTTAGACTTTAACTAGAGATAATTAATTGTGTTAATTACTATGCTAAACAGTAACGAAAGTTGAGCAACAACCAAAGTTAACCAATGTTGGAGCATTACTAAAAATGTGTATAAATGCAAGACTAGACTCCAATAAAGTTCATCATGATTCATTTGATCATGATCAAACACCTCGACTGCCTTGTCATTACAACACCAGTTGTCAAGTGCCTGAATTTTGACCATTGGGAAGGCTGCAACCGTTGTTAAGAGTGAAAAATGGTCAAAAGTCACTTTTTTCAGTGCTGTTTTAACATCGAATGGTCCCTAAGTGAATGTTTGTAAGTCGTGAACTGCCTCGATTAGTAGATTTCCAGAAGGGTAGATCCTACAGGATGGTCCTTGACCGAGATCGTGCCCCTTCACACACATAAATATCCAGACTGGTCAGAAAATATCCGGTCCTAGCTGCTGAGTTAGCAGGCCTTAAAGAGTCCTAGACGGTGCCTTAGTTTTACAACATCCACTTGAAAAGGAAAGCTGGGTCAGCCCTATATGTTGTCTTGATTGATTTTAGAGTTGCATTTGATTTTCTTTTTAGATCGAAGATGTAGGCAACTTGGGAAAAATATTGTAGATTCACACTGGCTCTAATAATGTGCAAACTTTATGAAAATTCTGCATTAGTTTAGTGCAGCATACAGGAAAATCACAGCTAAGAAATTCCTGTCAGGTTAGGCATCTCTTTCTGTGGTGGGATTCAAAAAAATTGACTACCGGATCTGTGGGTGTAGTGTGGCTCGGTGCGTGTAGCATGACAGGGGAAAGAAAATCCCCATTTCCACCCCACTCCAGGAGAAGGATACTGCAAAATCCCATTCCCTCCCCATCCCACGAAGCTGCTTTCCAGCTCCGTTTTCTTGTGCAGGGCAACCAAAGAAGACCCAGCCAATCAACTGGAACTCAATGGGAGGCTGGGAAGAGATGGGGTTGGCGGGGCCAGTCAGAAACGGTATTTGCCAGTTCTCCGAACTACTCAAAATTTCCATTACCTTTTCTCCAGAACTGGTCAGAACCTGCTGAATACCACCTCTGAATCCGGCCTTCTCTTCATCATTGAACCCACATGCTAATTATCTTGGGTGAAATAACCTTACACAGCCATCCTCTAATAAACACCCTGTGAGATACCACAGCACAGGGGTAGGGGTGGAAACACTCTTATCACACCCACCAACTCATTTAAAATGAAGTTTGTGCGGTTTGTTTCTTCTAAGGAGGAAGTGCTTTCAGAAATTCTTGGGTGTCGGCTGATTTGGAATTTCCTGTGTCCATCAGGGCAGTTCTCCCTGCTACCCCACATCTCTTCCTCCCCATGGAGATTTCCTCTTTCACTGGCTTATGGTGGCGGTGCTGAAACCAAACTGAGGACAACCGAAACCAACGCTTAGAAAAAAACTAAATCTTTGCCACTGGAAGCTACCCAAGGAACCCAGAGAACTGCTGGAACTCTCAGCCCAGCTCTACAAGCTCACGTGAAGAAGACGGGCAGGGGCTGTTTGGTTTGGGTCATTTTGTGTCACGGCTCCTTCTGGCTCTTCTGGGGCGGCCCTTTGCAGGATTCTGCTGAACACGTCAGCCACTGGTGGCCTCTGCCCAACAACACCCCCCCCTTCTTAAATCCTAGAGCCACGAGAGGCAGAAAATGCTCTAGGATGCAAGGCCACCCTCACCTACCAAAGCTCCCTGGACAACTTTGCCCAATCCTACCAGGGCCTGCCATGCTTAGGGACTTCCGCAGGAGAAGAAAATAGATATGTACATCTAGCTAACAGAGAAATATCTGTGCAATTTCCTTTCTGCTTCTTGGCCCTCTAGGCTTCAGTGTTATTTCCAGGCCGTCTTTCCGATAAAAAGGACACAATGTCCTTCTCTGCCTCTCTCACCCTCCCCGGTAAGAGAGGGGACATGCCCTTTCACAGTCCCATTGGGCGATTATACACCCAGCCGACCATGAAGGACCTTCCAACCTAGAATGTCACGGGGAGCCTTTCAAAGGGTAGCAGGCATGGGTGGGGGGCTTTTTCAGTTGGGGTATAATTATCTGCTGGCTGATTCCTCTACTGCAAAGTGTGGGGGTGGGAGACTGATTCCACACAGAACCCCTCTCTTCTGCAGGGTAACCACAGAAGCACAAGTGGGTTGGGGGGGGGAGGATGATTATCATCCAGAAAGTCAGGCGTTTGTAGAGAAGCCATAGTGTGCCACATCCATTTTATTTCAGGACAGTGTGAGGCTGGGGTGTGGCCGGTGAACATCCTCATCCTAGCACAGCTTTGGGGCACAGGTTTGGCAGAAGCCGTGGCTCCTGAGGGAAGGACCCTTTGGCCCTGCTGGGAAAGGGCCCGTCCGCCTCCTTGGCATCTTCTGCAGGCCGCATGCGTGCGCTCAGACAGCCACTGCTGGCACGGCGCAGGCTCACTCCCGGGGCCAGGTCAACCGTCTCCACCAGCAAGTTGGGCTTGACAAACACAAAGCTGGTGGGCTCCAGGGTCTTTCCCGGTGGGAGAGGAGAATAGGCCGGCTGCTCCGGGCAGGCCTTCCCCCTGGACTTCATGGGGTCCTCCTCTGGCACCTGAGCCCGGAGGCTGCTTTGATCTGCAGGGACCCGCTTAACAGAGCCACTTGGGGGATGCCGCTGCTTGCAGCGGCCCGAGACCATCTTCAGCGTCTTCTGGCACCTCGACTCAACGTCGGGGTCCACCACTTCCACGGTGGGCTTGATCCACCGCTTAGGCAAGCGGCCCAGCTCCAGGTGAGGCACCAGTGTGACGTTGCCCATCTCGTCATAGAAAACATCTCTGATGTTGGGCGGACGGCCCATCTGGATGCGGAGGAGGTTGCTGCAGGAGGAAGGCAGCAGGGGCTGCTCGCTCCCCAGCAGGGAGCTCACTTCCAGGGGGCCCTGGGACACCTTCGCCCAAGGCAGACCCTTCTTCCCAGAGACGGTCTTTGCGCCGGCATCCATTTTAACCAAGTGCTGGAGCGGCTGGCAGGACGGCCTGCTTTTGAAGGAGAGCCTAGGAGAGGCAGCCCTGGGTGGGGACTCAGCCTGGCCCTTCAGCAGCCCCCTCCTTGTCTTGGGCTTGGGAGGCTTGACTTCCGACAGGGGCCGTTTCCAGATCAGTTCCTCTCCACACTGGAGGGGCACCTCAGCCTGGGTGGTTTCCTCGCGTGGCAGCTCCCAGAGGGCAGGCGCTTCCTCCTCCTCCTCCGGCATTTTGACGGCAGGAACCTGGAGGAAAGGGTGATCAGCAAGGGAGTCCCGGTTAGGTCCTTTCGCCGCTGCAGAGACAGAACCGGGGAGCTCCGCCCAACCCTCAAATTTCCCGGCTACTGGCCAGGCCGACCCGGCGTCGGAGCGCCCTTCGGCCCCACTTTACCCGGCTGCACTTCGCCCTACCTCCCACTCCGGGCTAGGCACAGTCTGCAGCAGCGGCACGGAGCCCTGGGCCCAAGAGTCGGGGATGGAGGCGGCCGGCGCTTCGTCCTCCTGCCAGGCCGGGTCCGCAGGCACGTCGCTCTCGCCCCCGTCCCGCACCAGGAAGCGCCACTCCACGATCTGCAGCATCGCCTCCCGCGCCTGGGCGATCACGTAGGGCACGCACTGCGGGGAGGGGTCGGGGGGGGTCAGCGAAGGGGGCTCGGGAAGCGCCCCATCTGTCCCCCCCGCACCCCCTCCCCGCGCAGCAGAGAGGCGCCTTCTCGCCCCCGCCCCCCTCCGGTGGGGCCGGTGCCGCGGCGGCCGGGCTGACCTGCCGGGCCAGGTAGACCTTGTAGCACTCGGCCAGCGCCTGGTCCAGCAGCGCCGCCAGTATGTCGCCCGCCACGTCCTCCCCGTCCTCATAGGCCAGCAGCGACAGCCATTCTCCCTCCGTCAGCCGCCCCGGCACGATCTCCACCTGCGGCACCGGCACCGTGGGCGGCCGGGCCCGCTCCGCGCGCGACTTGGCCTGGGCCACGCGGTCGCGGGTCGCCATCCCGGAGACCCCGCCGACCCCCCCCCTTCCTCCGCCGCTGCCGCCGCTTCTGCTCCCCGGGCGCCCCTCCCTCGTGACGCCGTCGCCGGGCAACCGACCCTCCCTCGCGCGTCTCCGGGCAACGGCCGCCCCGCCTCCTCCGCTTTTGCGCGCCTGCGCCTGCGCGGACCCAGCGGCGACGATGGTGATGTACCGGCGGGAGCGGTCAGTGCCCCTGCGCGGGAGCAGCCTGGCGCTGTACAACAACCTGGCCGTCCTGCCGCTGCCCGCCAAGCGGCTCAGCTACTTCGCCAGCGTGCACGGCGCCTCGGTCGGGCTGGTCAGTGCGGCGGCGGACGGGGCGGGCTGCGCGCACCGCCAGCTGCAGGCCCGCGAGGGCGGCCTCGGGCCCCCCATCGTCACGCAGGTCCGGAGGGGGCAGGAGAGGCGGGGAGATGGGGGGGAAGCGGCGGCGGCCGCCCCCGCCAGAAACGCTGTCCTCTTGCAGGCGGCCTGGTGCGCGCTGCCCTCGCGGACGCTGCTGGTGCTGGCTTCGTGGAAGGGCATCCAGGTGAGCCCCGGGGAGTGCGGGGAGAGGGGCAGGGGAGACCTGCGCCCAACCGACCCTTCCGCCTCTCCCGGCAGATGTACGAGCCCGATGGCTCCGCCATGGTCTACTGGCACGCGCTGGACGGCATGGAGGCCTCGGCAGGTACTCTCCCCCTGGGGCGTGGAGGGGGACGGGCCGGGCCGGGCCGGGCCGTCCCACGCTGGCCATCCACGCACCTGCACTCTCTCCCACTTGGCTGCCCCAGAAGCGGCGCCTGGGTAGGATCCTTCCGCATCACCCCCCGGGGGGGGCTTCCTGGGACCCTGAATTGTCCGAAGGGGGTGGGGGGTGGGTGCTTCCTCCCTGCGCGGTCATCTCTGCCTCCTGCCCCCCCAGGAATGCTGCTGTTTGCCCGGGGGATTGCAGGGACTGGACTGCACTTCGTGTGTGTAGGTGAGTAAGACTTGGCGGGGGGGGGGGCATTGTGGCCAGGGGGGGCGGCCTCATTGGACAGCATGAGGCTGCAGGTGCCTCTGCAGCAACCCTGGTTCCCATGCCCCTTGCAGGGACATCCACCGGTTCGGTCCTCGTCTTTGACGTCCCCGCCAAAGGCACCAACATCACACTGAGCGAAGTCCTCGAGCAGCACAGCAGCCCTATCACGGACATCGGCGCAGAGCTCTGTGAGCAGCCGGTAAGGCCAGGCTGAGCCCCCCCCCCCCCAGGCCCCCTCTGGGCTGCCTCTCCTGGGCCTGGGACTCTTTAAGCTGGGGGGGGGGAGGAGTGAGCAGTGCTTAGGCCTTTGGCCTTTCTGTGTGGCTGCCTGGGTCCCTCTGGCCGCCGTTCAGGCCGGCCTTTGAGAGGCCACAAGCCTAGGAACTGCAATGGCCATCCGGTCTATCCCCTGCTGCAGGAGGGAGCTGCGGATCTAGTGACGGCTGATGACTCTGGGGCGTTGTGCGTTTGGGGCTCTGGAGAGACCTTCAGGCTGATCACCAAAATCCCAGCTTCTGAGTATGGGCCGGTGGGGGAGAGGGGGACCCGAGGGAGAGGGCAGATGCAAGTCCTGTGCAGCCACAAGGCTAGCTTGGCTGGGCAGAGCAGGGGCTGCCCTCTCCTCGTGGCAGAACTGACCCTGCTCTGAGCTCCATCAGGGCCTGATTCCTCTCCTTCTTGCCCCAGTTGCACCTGCTCCTCCGTGAAGCTGTGGAACGGGGTCATCGCAGCTGGCTATGGGAATGGGCAGATTCGCCTGTACGAAGCGGCGCATGGGACCCTGAGAGCCCAAGTCAATGCTCACGCCCGCTGGATCTATGCCCTGGACCTGGCCCCGCTTTCAGGGAAGGTGAGCCCATCCTGACGGGAGAGGGGCGAGCCAGAGTTTGGTAAGAGGCCTCCGTGGGGCACTGGTCAGCTTCCCTGGTTCTCCATCCCAACCTTTATCGAGGCAGGACTCTGCCTGAGCTGCTGCCTCGGGGCGGGTGGCAGGCAGACTCTGCGGAGCTGGTGGAAGTGACCACCCCGACCCCGATGGGCAAACGGTTATTTATTATTTACTTATCGGATTTATCTTGCTGCCTATTTGCCCGTGGCGACTTGAGACGGTTTATAGAATGTCAAACCATATGTAAAATAAAAGAATAAAAATTAACAAAAAAGAATCAAATAAAGTAATAAAGTACAATAGAACAAAATCTGGAAAACTAAATAAATTTAAAATCCCCCCCCAACTCCCCCCCACCTCGCCCCAACGACAGCGGATCAAACGAGCCATTGGATGGGCTCCATCCCACTCTGGGTTCCCCGGGCCCGCTGGCAGAACCAGGTCTTCAGCACCTTCCGGAAGAGAATCGGAGTGGGGGCCGTTCTAATCTCTGGGGGAATGATATTCCAGAGATGGAGCCACCATGGAGAAGGCCCTTCTGGGGTCCAACCAGGGGTATCTCCCTCAGGGGTGGGACCCTCAGCATTCCCTGCCTTTTCGCTCTGGTGGGTCAGTTGGATGTGACCGGCAAGAGGCAGTTATCCCTCAGATCACCTGGTCCCAAGCCATGAAGGGCTTTAATAGGTGACAACCAGCACATCTGGAATTGCACCTGGAAGCAAATGGGCAACCAATGCAGCTCTTGCAGGAGAGGCGACACATGTGCACACTGAGGTCTACACAAAACCATGCGGGCTGCTGCATTTTGTTGTGTGTAGGTCACCACAATCACAACCTGCCTGGTGCGCTTGGCCCAGCTGGGAGCCCCTCAGACACTCTCCTGGAAGAACCGCCTCCTATGGGAAGGTTCTCCAGCCCAGGGCTACGAAGCCAGAGATTTTCTCCTCCCCGATTGAATGCCTTGCTTCTGTGTCTTTCTCCTGCCCAGCTGCTGTCTGCCGCCGAGGATTCCTTCGTGCGGGTCTGGGGGCTGCACCACAAGGCGGACACCGACAGCCTGGAGGTGAGCTCAAGGGCCACTCGGTTGAGCGGAGGGGGGGAAAACACCCGTCTTTCAGAGCCTCCCTGCTTCACCCTCCAGGGAGTTTGGTGGTCCCCTTGCCCAGCTGGAAGGGGCTCACATTGCCCCATGCCTGGCTGGGATCGAGCAAGGGTCAAGGTTTCTGGGCCTGGGGGAGGGTCACTCTGGGGAGACCTGGCAGTGATTCTGCTTGGGAGCCCCAGAACGGACGTCCCCCCAGTCAGGCCCTTCTGGGCTTCTCAGGGCAATGGGTCTCTCAGCGAGCAGGAATGCCTGAAAGGGGACCTCCCCATCCCCCCAATATCCTTGGCAGATCACGCATTGCCATACGGAGTGTGTGACCGACACCCAGATTTGTGGCGCCCGCTTCTGCAACCCGGAGGGCACTGCCTTTGCCGTCACGGGCTTTGAGCTGAACGAGATCATCCTATACCACCAGGTATAGCCCTTTGGGGAGCAGGTAGTTACTACTGGAAGAAGAAAAAGGACTTTGTGTGGCGTGATGAAACCAACTTGGCCAGAGCGGGGCAGGACGGCACATGGAGGGAGTTCTTGCCCCATCCGCCCAAAAAACCACCTTGTCTGAAAATGACCCCCCCCCAATAAAAGGCCCTTTATTCTTTAAGCCCAAGCTTCCCCCAGGCAGTCCTGGTATCTCCGGTGCCAGGGCGTCTCCTTTGGGCCAATAGCTCTGGGTGCCCCCCCCGCCAGGGATAACCCCACCGACAGTGGAGCTTTAAGCAGGGAGGCCGTCCTGCCTCTTGCTCGCCTGTCTCGCAGCCCCAGGGGCTGAAGGGCAGCTTGGTTGGCCTTGCAGCATAGCCCTTCCTTGGGGGAAATGCTGGCTGCAGCTCCAGAGCAGCCTGGTGTGGCTTTGCAGAGTCCTCCTGCCCTACCTCGGTTTGTTTAAAGTCCAAAGGCTCCAGCGTAGTCAGGCTGCTGTTTTTTTTTTTTTTTAGCTTTTCAGAGCGAGCAGCTCTAATTTGTCTTATTTTCCTGATGAATAAAATGTAGTTAGGTTTGGACAGAGAGTTTCTGGTGCTGTTTGCCTTTTTCTTGCGATTTCCTGCATGCAGCCAGAAGGGCCTGCAGAGCTGATCACCTCCTGATCCTTCTAGGTTGCTGGTTAGGAAGGTGAGCCGCCCCAAATTCCACCTCCTGCCCCCCCACCCCCCCCCAGTTGTGGGGTGTGGCCCAAGGAGAGCAGCAGGGGACTCTGAAATATGGAACCAAGCAGTGCTGTCGCCCCCTCAGCCCCCCTCACCTGTCCTCCGCAGGTCAGGGAGGTGCCTTCCTCCCCAAGACAGGTATTGGCAAACTCTGGGGTGCACGATACAAAAGTCTCTTTATTAAAGAATTTCAAACAGCTCAATAGCAAAATGTGTAAGAAACGGGGGGGGGGAGGTTGGGGGGGCTAGCCCAGCTCACAGTGGTTTTGCAGATGCACGCAGGCCACGGGGGGGGGGGGGGGGGGGGGCCGGGGGGCATCAAAGCCCTTTAGTCCGGGGGGGGAAGGTCACAC
>BHEV01037619.1:0-15496 GCA_004319985.1 Emydocephalus ijimae | reverse complement strand
TTCATTGTGTTTATATGACTCAGCATGTCTCCATTCTTTTGAAGATGTGTTCTGAACAGTTTCTGTGTAAGATTTATATGTACTCCTACACTGTCTCGAACATAAATCTTCTTTAAATTCTCCCAGCATTTGGCAGCTGTTTCTTCTCCTCGTATATGTACAAGCTGCTCATCACAGAGTGTCAGTCCTATTATACAGAGAGCTTGCTCATTCTTCAATTGATATTCTTGTATTTTCTGGGCATCGTTCTCATCCTCCGGATCCCATGCGTCTACTTCTGGTGGGTTTTGAATTATACTCCACAAAACTTCTCTGCGTAAAAGTAGGCTACATTTCATAGACCATGAAACATAGTTTGTTCCATCCAGTTTGGATATTAGAGACAAACTTGGAAAATTGACTTGTGCCATCTTTATCTGGATATTAAAACTATAATTAATAAAACACAGCTGTCTGTTTACAGTATTGTGTAACTACACAAACTCTCACTTTAATCTAAGCCTGTTATATCCTGGTTAGTCTGATTGTGCATCTGGGCCCATAACCAGTGTTATGGATACACACCCTAGCAGAACGTGCAATAGCAGTCTAGCAGGCAGGCAAATTATGTGAGATAAACATTGTTGTAGTTTCACTCAGTAAGACAGATACACTGTGTCAGTTAAATAGTTTTTTATTCCAGCAAGAATTATAGCATAGTCAAAACAGTCCATATGTCATAAACTAGTTCAGTCCTTCCAGGGATTAATCAGTTGCAAAGTCCAGTGTCGAAAATAAAGGTCAGTAAACTTATAAATAATCAGTCCAGCAATATATCTCTTTTGCAGTCAGAGATATGAAGAAAATCAAACCCCTTTTCTTCGTTTCAGCAACAGCAGGGAAACACACGCAGTTATCACCATCAATCCATCATTGTCAGCTATCCAGTAAAAGCCAGCAAACAGTGAGCTCTCTTGCTCCCTCTTATGGTGATTTTACAACCGCACCCAAAATACATGTTTTGCAGTTAAAGTGATACATACACTTAAACTCACTAACATAGTTTATATATTATTTTTACCCAAACTAAGTTAGGTAACCAATGTTATCCCTAACAGGAGTCATAAATAACGTCCTTGCTCTCGCAGCATAGAAACAGAGGTACATACATATGTATATGTATACCTTTCTTCAATTTTCAAACAAGCCAATACAGGTAGTCCTCGACTTACAACAGTTCATTTAGTGGCCAAAGTTACAACAGCACTGAAAAAAGTGACTTATGATCATTTTTCACAGTTACAACCTTTGCAGCTTCCCTAAAATTCATATCCTTGGCAACTGGTTAATATTTATGACTATTGCTGTATCTCAAGATTGTGAGATCACCTTTTGTGACCATCTGGCAAGCAAAATCAATAGGGAAGCCACATTCACTTAACAACTGGGTTATTAACTTATCAACTACAGTGATTCATTTAACAACTGACATAAGAAAGATTGTATATTGAGGCAAAACTCCTTTAACAAATGTCTCAATTAACAACAGAAATTTTGGGCTCAATTGTGGTTATAAGTCAAGGACTACCTGTAATTTAAATCAAGTATTTTGGTAGTCAAATCAAAATAGCATAGGCCTTTTGAGGAAGCCTAGGTTATATCCACATTCCCTGAGATCCACCTAGTCCCTACTCCGGATGTTCCCAAGGTCTTGACAGATGTGGCCTATGGGACTATCTTATTTTAAATTAAATATTATTCCAGATGTCTATGATATTTAGATCTAAATAATTACACACAACATAAAAGAGAACATCATCAATGAATAGCCTTGTGGCTTTCAAAAACATCAGATCCAAACATATCCAAAATATAAATTAAAGGGCTTTCATTACTGATTGCATATGTCTGGGTATGTAGAATTTAGTAAAATTGTAGGGCAGCAGAACTATCTATCTGCTAGTTCTCTGTCTGAAGGTTTTTAAGAAGAGAGTGGAAATCCACCTCCATTCAACTCAGTTCCTCTGCATGTTACAGAGGGTTGGACAAGATGATTTTGAGGTTACAAATAAAGAATATCCACAGCTCAGGGCTGAACTGTGGAATCTGTAAAAGTGAAGACTCTTGAAATGAAGTATTTCAAAAGGAACCTTTTATTAAGTAAAACTGACAGCAATGCATCCAAAGCAACATCTGAATACCCTTAGGCAAGACAAGTAGAATTAAAGCAGTAAAGAATCCTTCCTTTAGCCAGTTGCAGATTCAATCCACAGGTGTGAAGAGGTTATTTTTTATTTGGCATGGGAATAAAACAAGCAGAGGTGAAAGGCTAACAGCTTTATTGTAACATTTGCAGGTTGCCGTGGCCGCTAACTAACAGGCAGCTGGCTGACAGGCAACAGTTGATTCCATTTGACAGCTACTTTTATACTCAACTGTCAAACGGAATCAGCCAATCAGAAACACTCCTGGCTCCCGCTTAAAGAGCGGACTTCAGTGAAAACTTTAGCAGCACGTAACACTCCTTCCCCCTGGTTAGGAGCATGCATAGTCCTTTAGATGGGTAGGGTGTCACTTGATTCGCTCAGATCTCTTCAGTTCAGTTGGAGCAGTCAAAGAAAGAGGATCTGCTGCAGGACTGAAGGTCTCTGCTGGGGACGATGCTAGAAATTCACCCGGAACACCTCAGGAACTGGTGGGAAGTCTTCCAAAGGTAGGCTTGCCTTGAGACACTGTTTGTCAGGATTTGGTCCAGATTCTTGTTCATTGGTCACTAGGGAATCTGCATTGCTTGCTATATCCTCTGCTATTTCCAGGGACAGACCTGTAGGAGCACTCCAATGACTTCTCAGTTGGTCAACTTGCCATCGCCAAATTCTCCCATCTGCCAATCTTACTCTATAAGATTTTTGACTGGTAACCCCCTCTATCCTCCCTGGTAGCCACAATGGAGTCCCAGCATAGTTTCTTGCATATACTCTGTCCTTTAAATGGAATGTTCTAACTTTACTGCTAGAGTCCAATGGGGCCGCGGGTGCATATGTTGAGTGCAGGCAGTCTAAGTTAATTCTCAACCACCTGCCCATTAACAGTTCTGCTGGTGATAAGTTAGTTACAGAACTGGGAGTGGTGTGCTGTGTTAGAAGGTATTGGCCAATCCTCTGTAGTTATTCTACCTAAAGCCTCTTTAGTAGATCTCATGGCTCGTTCTGCCAAACCGTTGGAAGCCAGGTGAAAAGGAGAGATAAGGGCATGTCTGATTCCCCTTTGGGCTAGGAATAGCTCAAAGGGACTGGACGTAAAGTGGGGTCCGTTATCAGATCCTAGGGTATCTGGGTATCTATGAGTCCCAAAAATTCTGTCTAGTGCCCTAGTTACAGCTTCTGAGGTTGTAGAATTTAGCAGGAATAGCTCAACCCACTTGGAATAGGAGCCAAGTAAAACTAAGAAAGTTTTCCCTTGAAAAGGGCCTGCCAAATCTATGTGGATATGAGACTATGGGGTCTTGGTATTATCTCACTCTCCTGGCATGGCAGCAGGGGGTGCTGGTCTCGAGAATTGACAGGCTTGGCACCCTTGTACCTTCTTGGATACATCCCCATCTAATCCAGGCCACCAGACATAACTTCGGGCCAAAGCCTTCATCCTGGTTATCCCAGGATGCCCTTCATGCAAAACATCCAAAATACGAGATTTCAGTTGGTAAGGGAGCTACCCTGCTCCCCCATAGAAGGCACCCTTGTTGAGAGTTCAGCTCAAACTGGCGTGTTTGAAAAGGATGGAATTTTACTTCTATAGGCCCTCTAGGCCACCCCCTTCACACCCAGTCTAATACTGTACATAACTGTTTATCTTTGGATGCAGAATGGCAGGTTGCTCTTGCCTGGTTGCCTCCAAAGTTCAAACAGTGTTGAGGTGAACCTTTTTTCAGAAATGCTGTTCCTCTTTTGGGCCAGCTGTGGACCTTGCAGGCATTTGACTTCTTCTTCATAAAAATCTGCACTGACAGCTTCTTCATAGTGTATTGCTGCTCTGGTTCTTCTGCTTGAGTAGCTGCTGGGGCCTTGAGTTTCTGCCATGGAAAGCATTGACAATTCTGCAGCTTGAACTTCTTCGATGGCTACTTTTAGGCTAAAGTCAGCTTTGGCCAGGAGACACCTCTGTAAATAGAAGTCTTTAATGCCACAGACCAACTGATCTAAAAACATGTCATCCAGGTCTCTGAAACCACAGTGAAGGGCAGCTGATCTGAGGGCAGCCATGTAATGACTGATAGTCTCTCCCTCAGCCTGGTTCCTCCTTTTGAAAGCATGCCGGCGAGCTATGCAGGAAGGTTTCGGCATGTAGTGGTTGCTTAAGACTTCTTGTAGCTCTTCCCATATCACGGCTTTGACAGACTGTGGAGCTAGCAATGCAGTGGCGGTATCGAAAACAGTCACTCCACAGAAACTGGGAAAGTATGCCTTCTTTCTGTTAGCTGGAATATCTGTGAGATCTGTTGCATCTATGACACATTCAAACCGGTTGATGTAGAAATTCCAGGTTTCAGTCGCAGGGTGAAATGGTGGAAAAGTTGGTGGCATGGACATATTCTGAATTGTTTAGTGACTTTGGCTCAGTGACTTTAGCTCAGTGAATGAGTTTCAGCTCTCATTGCCTCAGCAGATGCCTCACTGTGCTAATCCCATCTTTGTTGCCAGTTTTGTATTTGGCGCAGGAATAAAAGAGGCAGAGGTGAGAGTGAAAGGCTAACAGCTTTATTGTAACATTTGCAGGTTGCCGCAGCTTGCTGCTAACTAACAGACAGCCAGCTGACAGGCAACAGCTGATCCCATTTGACATTTGATCCTTTTATACTCATCTGTCAAACAGAATCAACCAATCAGGAACGCTCCCGCTCAAAGTGCAGACCAGAGTGAAAACTTCAGCAGCATGCAACAGTTATTGTACTGGCCGCTCTGAGAAACAGATAAGCATACATTCCCATGGCCATCTTCCACTGTATTGTGGTCCGCCAGCAGCCTTTGTAGATGACAGCTGAGTCAGACAGTGGGAGGAACATCGGCCAGTCCAGGAGTCTTGGGAGGACTTGGATGAGTGTCCTGTGTCTGATACAGAGATCAGACCAGAGCCATCTGGGAGTTATGTGCTGTCTCTGGAGCCTCCAGAATCTGTCAGCAGCAAGGCAGGGGAACAAGGGGAGCCTGTTCCCAGTGTACGCATGTGCAGAACTTCCAGAAGGCAAGAACAGTTAAGAAAAATAGGATGACTTGGGAGTAAGGCTTGGAGGTGATTGGTCCTCCCATAAGTCATAAAAGAGGAGCAAATGGACATGAACCTTTGCAGGAAGCAACTTTGTACTGGTTGGTTTGAAACCTGAAGCTCCGTGTTGAATTTGTGCTGGGTTTGGCCTTGTTTAACTAATTGGAAATTTAGTCGTTGGCAGCATTTCAGGGAAGATAAAGGTGCATGCTTATCAGACTTATCCTGAAGGAGTTTGGAAGACTTCCATGGGTTTACAAACTGTTTGAGACTCATTACAGGCTTTGAATGACTAAAATTCACGGCTGTTGAAATAAAGAAAACAGGGTTTTGGGCTAATGTGAGTTTGTTAGTGTCTCAACAACCCTTGGTCAGAACACACTGGCTATTAAAGTGAAACAACCCACATGGCCCTCCCTTCTATACATTTCCCAAAAGGTGAGAAAATCTCAGGGTGCTTTGGCACCAGGATACAAGTTATAAAATAACAGTTGTCACAGGCAATAGTAATGAATCAAATTAAAGGTCCTCCCCTTCTCCCAATTGAATGGGAGTATCACTTTTAGGGATCTGACATGTTGCCTTCCTTAGAAAAAGGAGACATCCATGTGTGAAAACATAGAAGAAAAAAACCATTATAGTATATTAAGGATTGTTGGGGTATTGGGAGTGAATTTTTTTCAGTAATGTAGGGGCCCTAACATGGTGTTCATTTTGAGATGGAGGTAAATATTTCCAAGAAACTAAGTCTTGAGTTTTCCCTCTGCAGATCCTAGAGTCAAAGATTTGTTTGATTTCGAAGTGTTGTTCACCTTCTATCATGATGGGTAGTGTAGATGCAGGTGGTCTGAGGGCTGAGATTACCTCTTGTTTGAGTAAGCTAATTTGAAATACTGAATGAACTTGTCTGATTTTCTTTGAAAGGAGTAGTTCTATTGTTACTAGATTGATCATCCTAGTGATAGGGAAAGGTCCAATGAACTTTGGCCCTAATTTCTTTGATGGCTCTAATGATTGCAGGAATTTTGTAGATAAGTATACTCCATCTACAACATGGAAATATCTGGGTTCCATTCTTTTCTTGTCAGCTTGAGTTTTAAAAGCTTTTCTAACTTCCTTTAAAGCTAATCTAACTACTGGCCATGTGTTTTGCGAAGTATCCATTCACTCCTTAAGTGGAAGGATGGTTGATTCTTCTGTGGGTAGTTCAGGCATGGGGCTGAAATCTTGGCTCATTACTACTCTAAAAGGGATAAAACCAGTATTTGAGTGTACAGAGTTATTGAATGCAACCAGCAAAAGGCAAACATTCAGTCCAATTATCTTGTTGGTAAATAAAGCATCTTAGATATTCCTCCAGAATCGAGTTCATTCTCTCAATTTGACCATTAGTGCACATGTGATGCGATGAGCACAACCTTGGGTGGTGCAAAAAAATCCCATCAAAAATTTGGAAATGAATTGGACCCCTCTGTTGAAGATGATTCTTTGCGGAGCTCCATGAAGATAATAAATGTGTATTAGGAGTAATTTGGTTAGACTTTTGCCAGTTGGGATCTTTTGGCAAGGTATAAAATGTGCCTGCTTCGAAAACAGTTCTGCAATGACCCAAATAATAGTATACTCCACACTTTCTGGCAGTTCTACAATAAAGTCCATAGAAATCTCTCTCCAGGGTGCTGAAGGTTCGGCTACCTTCTATAATAGTCCTGGGGTTTTTCCCTGATGTCTTTTTGTTGCTGCAGAAATGGGGCAGCTAGTTACATAGTTCTCTATGCCCTTTTTTAGTGATGGCCACCAACACTGTCTTTTAATTATCACAAATCCGAAGTGTCCAGCAAATTTGGAGTTGTGTCCCCTTGCCATTAAGTGCAGTCTTTGGCTAGCTGGAACATACAACTTTTCTTCCATCCAAGCCAAAATCATCTTTCATCAAACAGCTGGATTTGTGGCTCAAAAACCATTCATTGGTGGCCAATGCTTGTTTAAAAGTTTGAGTGGTGTCATTGTCCATTAATGTTTCCTGTTTTGCCTGGGATCTGGTGATTATTTCAGCAGCCAATTGATTGTTTTGTACTATGGACTTGATTATGTCTGGCTTGATTATGTCTGGCTTGATTATGTCTGAGGCAAACCACACTGTATTGTGGTTTTCTGGATAGTGCATCTGCCAGAAAAAAATTTCTGACATGGAGATATTTGAGAGTAAAATCAAATCTTTTAAAGTACCGAACCCATCATACCTGTTTTGGGGAGAGTTTCCTTGGGGTCTTGAGGGCTTCTAGATTTTTATGATCAGTCCAGACTTCGAAAGGGATTTTACTCTCTTCTAGGAAATGTCTCCAAGTTAAAAACATCCACCGAACTGCATAAGCCTCTTTCTCCCAAATGGTCCACCTTTGCTCAGTCTCATTCAACTTTTTGGATGTGTAGGCACATGGTTGTAGTTGGTCTTGCTCATTTTTCTGAAGCAGGACCACCCCTACTGCCACATTGCTGGCATCTGCTTGTATGATGAATGGTTTCTCTGTGTGTGGATGCTTTAGAATTGGGTCTGCTGAAAACAGCCATTTAAGTTTTTCGAATGCAGCTTGGCATTCCATTGTCCAGTTCAAAGCTGTTTCAGTTTTCCATTGCCCTCCCCCTTCATTTTGGTGTATATTAAAATGTTGTTCAGGTAAACCAGGACCCCCATATACAAATGCTCATGTAGCACTTCATTTATTAATTACATAAACACTGCAGGTGGTTCTTGTAGCCCAAATGGGAGCACTTTGAATTGGTAGCATCCAAGGGGGGGATGTTAAATGCTATTTTCCACACATCCCCCACCCTAATTCTGATTTGGTAGTAAGCCCCCTTTAAGTCCAACTCTTAAAAAAAATTCCCTTTAGTGAGGTGTGCTAGCATATATGTCATGCCCCTGTCAGAATCTGATTTAGAGGGGGAGGCCGAGCAGCTGACAGGGAGTGGGAGTGTGGCTCCATTGGCTGTAGAAGAAACTGGGGAAGGGCAAAGGCCAGCTGGGGAGAACAGGAAAAAGGGAGAGCAAGGGAGAGCGAAATCAGAGAAGACCCAGGCCCACCCCGTCTTCATCCTAGGGCATGCAGGGAGAAAAGGAGAAGGGAGAAGGGAGGAAAGGAGAAGGGAGCAACTTGAGTGGCTTACGGGTCAGGAAAGGGCCCTGATTCCCTTCATTAGTTGCAGCTGGGAACACAGTGCTTAAAAAGGGAAGCTGCACACAGCAAAGTTGTTGGAGCAAATTGTGAATTATCTGGTATCGCTGAGGCTTATCTGGGTTCCTGGTGTCTTTCCAACTGTGTGTGTTTTGCTGGGCTTTCAGGTCTGTAATTCCTTATCCTGCCCTGTCAAGTTAATTACTGCAGCATGGTTTGTGTGGATTTTTATTTACAGTTTGCATGTACTTTGTTTTCAGACTGAATTTCTTCCACTTAAAGACTGTTCTTGGAAGAGTTTTTTCTTTAGCCGAAGGTAGCCTGGACATTGGGGCAAAGTTGGAGGTACTAAAAGGACACTTCTTGCTTATTTGACTGTGTTGCCTTTGTGCCACACCCTGGGTCATCATAATAACTTTCATAAGAGGAAGAGGGTACATGTTCTCCACACTGTGTCTGTCAAAACTAAATGGAGAATATAACAAAAATGAACAAAAAATTAGCTTTCCTATACTTTCTACTTTCTTTCCCCTTTTTCCCCTTCTTTCTTCTATGTTTCTTCTGACCTCCTTTTATCTTCTTACAATGGAAGATGAAAGATGACTATTTCATTTCATTTACATTTCTAAAATCCATGCAGAGATGTTTGGAGCCATCTTTTTTTTAACTGGGGGTTTGATTTTTGGTCGATGAAACCCCTTGCTAGGTGTTTCTCAATGAATGCCCTCAGTTCTTCCAGCTCCCTTGGGAACATGCTATACATCTTGGGTTTAGGGAGTTTGGCACCAGGTAGGATTTCTATCACACATTCAGTGGAGCGGTGGTGGTGGGAGCTCGTCAGAGCCTTTTTTGCTAAAAACCTCAGCCAGATCTCTGTATTCTTTGGGTATGCCCTGGATCAGCATATAACCAGGCATGGCTGTTTCTCAGTGCTCTACCCTCCTCCCAGTGTCTTTAGGTGGATTCGCTGCAAAACTCATTTGCATCTGAAGTCTTATGGTACCTTGCTTCCAGTTAATTCTGGGGTTCCATTTTTTCAGCCACGCAAGGCCCAAGACTAGCGGCTATTCCATGCCAGGTGCCATTATAAATGTAAGCATTTCTTTGTGGCTCCCTATGCCTATTTGTAGAGGCTCAGTGGCAAAAGAAGCTGTCTCACCTGCTAGTTCCATCCAGTAGTTTATATAGAATAGCTTGCCTTCTAGTTTTAGTGGTGGTATAATTTCCTTCTTGGTAGCTCCTTGATTAGACTATTGTTTTCAGACAGATATTGGTCTAAGTAGTAATCCCTGCTTATCTTCATTCTATTTCATGTCACTACATGTAGTGTGCATTTTTTATTCCTTCCCCAAAACCAGCAGCTAGTCATGAGAACATTCAAATAATTTCTCCTTCACTATTTAACCTCAAGGCAGGAATTTATTTTGCTCAGGGATTTAGGCAACTTGTTTAATAATCAGGGTTAGTCTGCAGTTTAGCTGTGTGTACATTCTGATCTAAGAGAGATCTCTAGAAGCTTGCATTGCTAAAAGTATCTCTTACAAAGGTATGTTTTATTTTTGTTTGATAACTTGAGCCAGATTTTGTTTTAACAAACACTCAGTGGATCTGACACTCTGAAAGCTTGGGAAATTAATGCTGGAGTCAGGACTTCAGAACTGGTGAGGCATTAGTTACAAAAAAATGAATTAAACGTTCATTTTCATACTTGAAGCATTCCCTAGATACATTTCTCACTTGAACAAACATCAAATATGAGCAGGTTAATCTCACAAATTTATTGAAATAGTCATCTTTCATCTTCCATTGTAAGAAGATAAAAGGAGGTCAGAAGAAACATAGAAGAAAGAAGGGGAAAAAGGGGAAAGAAAGTAGAAAGTATAGGAAAGCTAATTTTTTGTTCATTTTTGTTATATTCTCCATTTAGTTTTGACAGACACATGGAAGTCAAGAAATATATTCCATATTTTTAAATATTATAATTTGCATTTTAAATTGGAGTATCTTCTTTAGTGCCTGAAAATCCCAAAATGTAATGCTAATCAAATCTTAGAAGGAGTTTTATTTTCATGATAGCTGCCATTCTAGGATTCATTTCTGTGTTGGCATCCCTCACAACAGAATCTTTCCATGCATGTATTTAATTATTATCTAAATTAAAAAGATGTCCCTTGTACTATCTGCTTGTAAATTATGCTTATATGTGAGCTATACTGTGTGGCCTCTATTAAGATGGATAAAAAGACAACTTTGTACAAAATTGTTTTTTTTTTTTAAGGATTATCTAAGAAAGGCAGATGGGATATCTAAAATAAAACATCAAAGATTTACATTTTTATCAATTATAATCTGATATTTTGGCTTTTGGCCAAAAGTTATGAGATCAGCCAGGAGAACACCACTGGATCAAATAATAAATAAATTGTATACAACCTTTGAAGAGTAGGTTGTTACTATCCTATCATTTCTGCTCAGTTACTAATAGTAAAATGGAGAAACCCAGACAAAGCAGTCATATGAAGCTGGAAGAAGTCTTCTGTGACAAGAAGAGCTTGAAGAGCTAGAAGACCTAAATATATAGGGATGGGCTGAGCTTATATGCTCAGTTTTCTAATGCCAAAAGGGCAAGACATGGAGCAAGTTGATGAAATTAAAGATAATATATGCAGTCACATTTTGGCAGAGTGAAGATCTACTGGACAGTAAAATCATTTTTGGCTTGAAGCCTGTGAAAAGTAGAATTAAATAAGCCTTGGAGAATAAAATAGATTGGACAGGCTTGCCTTTCATTAAATAATAAAATATAAAACCTGCTACATAGTCTCCAGAGAATATGATAAAACTGAAACTGAGGATGGAATGAAGAGACCAAATGAACATAATTGTGTGGCAAACACATTTAGAAAGCTGAGACCAGGATCCAGTGTAATTTCTTGTCACTGCAATGAAATTAAATTAAACATGGGTTTAATTCAAGATCAATTTGCTTTAAAGAATATCCAGGAGCCTCTGCAAAAAATTAAAAGATCCCTTTTTTGTTCTTCATTTATTATTTTTACCAATATCATTATCAAATTATATACTGTGTATTGTGCAGAAATCACTTCTGGATTGGGAACAGGGAACACGTTCATTTTATCCAGTAGAAGAAGATTATATGCTACGCATAAAAAAGGGCAGAGTTTTGATCATACTGTTGTAGCCACATTTTTCTTATTTTACTATATCCTGCAGATATCCTTGGACTATGCAGAAATATGCAAGACTGACGTGTTACTGGGATGGGCAAAAGAGAAAGGACCCATTTGGAATATATTTTAGCAGTTTATGATTGGCTTTGAATCACCAGGCAAACTGTTATAGGCCTTTTAAAATGCAATACCATGGTAAACATCTGAAGAAGTATTTAAATCATCTTGAAAAGTTCTGCCTCATCCAAAAATATGCGTCCAAAGGTTGCGAAGTGGTGTCCTTTGCATATCCCAAATGTGACTTTTAACAGGGCTACTGGTAGGCAGCAAGGCTGATTATTCCTTTTCATTTTAGCAGTCTGATGAATTTGGGTAGGAGTGTATGGATAAGAGAAGAAAGAATCCATATAAGAGAGTAGCTCGTTGAAATATGGAATCTGTTAAGTTTGGAGCATGGGTGCGAATAATGGAGACGAGCCGGTGAAACAGTGAACTTCAAACTCTTTATTACATGGTGTGACAGCTCAAAACGGCTGCTATAGCCTTCCTTATAGAGGAAACTTATTAACTATTCAACCAATGAGAACCTGGGAGCGCTAGCTCTGTTGACCAATGAGAATGGCTCGTTAATGGCCAATCAGATTCTCCTGAACGGACCAATCTGATCTTGAAATTTAACAGCCAATCAGAAGTGCAGGGCCAGAACCCTGCACTTGACTTCAATCTCAAGATAACTTTATTACACATTTATTCATTCACAACACCCCTTCCCCCTGGGTTCCGTTTACGGTGTGCAGTTACGTAGTCCTTGAGGTAGGACGGTTGTTTTGTTAGTCTATTTGATTTTCGCTGTGCACCCGGCATTTGGCTGCACTCCTGTTGAGGTAAAGCGTTGTTTGGTGACAGGGGTGTCTCTGACTCTGAGTTTGAGTTTTCGTTGTCACCAACACCTTCGGTATCACCCTGAGGTGAGCTCACTCCCATCCCTGATTCCTCTTCTCGTGTTTCCGTTCCGCTATCGTTCCCTTCAAAAAGGTTTTCTGCTAGTTGCAGTTCATCTTCCTCTGTATCTCCACCCCCCCTCAGTTTGGTTATCAGGGGACTTGGAGATCCCTGGCTGCAACCTTGATCGTAGTTGATCGATATGGCGCTTCCATAGTTTATCGTCACGGCATTGTACTAGATATGACCTTGGGCCAGTTATGCGGACCACAGTCGCCTCTACCCACAACGGATCGCCTGATAAATTCTTAGCGAACACCAAGTCGCCTCGAAGGTACAGCATCAGCTGCTGGATCCGTGTGGTTTCTCCGGTTCGTATGCTGGGTGTAACCGGTCGAGGTGGGAGCGGAGTTTTCATCCCATTAGCAGTGATATGCTGTAAAAAGAGGATTCGGTTTATTTTTTCATCGATGTTATCACAGTCCACTTTTTGTAGCATTTTCTTGACGAATTGAACCATGTGCTCAGCCCTTCCATTGGCCTCAGGATGCACAGGCGAAGTCAGCGCATGTCAAATACCGCGGTCCGCCAGGTACTGTTCAAAGGACAGCGCGGTAAATTGGGGCCCGTTGTCCGATACCAAAACATCTGATAATCCATGGGTTGCAAACAGTCTTTCCAATTTCTTAATGACTGCTTCGGTTGTCGTGTTCCTCATTCGGTGGATTTCGAGCCAGTTCGAGTAGGCGTTGATGGTTAACAAAAAGGTGTGGCCTTTGATGGGCCCAGCAAAGTCCAGATGGATACGGGACCAGGGTCCCCGCAGTGTCTCCCATTCGGTTGGGATTGACTTTGGTGGGGCGTTGCTTACTTCTTGGCATCTATGACAAGCTTTGACCCAAGTCTCGATTTGCTTGTCAATGCCTGGCCACCACGCGTAGCTGCATGCAAGGGCTTTCATGCGCACGATGCCGGGGTGGCCATCATGCAAGGTTCTCAGTACTGCTTGTTGGAGTCGCCCTGGGATAACAACTCTATCGCCCCAGATGATACAGCCCTTTTGAGAAAACAACTCTGTTTGTCGACTTTTGAATGGTGCGAAGTCGTCTGGTATTTGATCCAATGGCCATCCGCATTCCACCCAACTGAGGACTCGTGCTAAGGCGGGATCGCATTTTGTTTCTCTCGCGATATCATGGGCGGTTAACGGTGGTGTGCGAAGTGCCTCGATCTGCAACATTGTCACTATNGCCGTACACGTACTCGTGGAATCTTTTAACGGCAGACACAATTGCAAGGGCTTCTTTATCAATCTGGCTATAATTTCTCTCAGTTTTTGAAAGTGTCTTTGAAAAATAGGCAACAGGGGCTTCGCTACCGTTAGGCAATATGTGGCTCAAAATGGCGCCCACTCCGAAAGGCGATGCATCACATGTAATAGTTAACGGCAAAGTCTCATTGTATTGCATTAGTACAGCGTCCGAAGTCAGTAGTTTTTTCACATTACGGAACGCCTGCTCTTCTCTATGACCCCATACCCAAATTGCTTTTTTGTGCAGTAAGCGATGTAAAGGTTCAGCGACAGTCGCTTTGTGCAGCAGGAATACATTATAAAAGTTGATAAGGCCTAGAAACGCCTGGAGGTCGGCCTTATTCTGGGAGTGTTTTTGATTGCTTTCAATTTGCTATCGGTAGGGTGAATGCCCTGACTGTCAATTAAATAACCTAAAATTTCAACACGATCTGTACACAGCTTACACTTGTTTTTCTTCACTTTAAGACCTGCGTCTTTGAATTTCTGGAGAACTAATTTTTAGCTATCCCGTAAAATTTTTGAATTTGGGGCAGTGATTAACACATCGTCAAAATAGGGGACAATGCCTTTAATCCCTTGTAATAGTCTTTCCATCAGGCTCTGAAAAATCCCTGGGACTACACTCACTCTGAACTGGAGCCAGGTACATTTAAAGGCACCTCAGTGCATAACGATTGTCTGTGCCTGTGCCGTTTTTTCATCAACTGGTAGTTGCTGATATGCCTGAGCTAAGTCTAGTTTAGCGAAGACTTTTCCGCCCCCCAGGGAATGGAGAAGGTGCTGCACCACCGGCACCGGATATGCGTTTTGCTGCAGGGCGTGGTTCAGGGTGGCTCGGTAGTCCCCACAAATTCTAATCGGCCCATCTGGCTTGATGGGTGTCACGATTGGGGTCTCCCAGGGAGAGTGATCGGTTGGCTCTAACACTCCCTGGGCTATTAACTTATCAAGCTGTTCTTCGATTTTTGGTTTTAGGGCAAATGGAACTTGACAAGGCTTAAGGAGGATGGGAGTTATTTTTGGATTAAGGCTAAACGATATCAGGGTCCCCTTGTACTCGCCTAGTTTTTCTGTGAAGACGTCTGTGAATTCATGGACGAGGTCCTCCTCCCAGTCACTGCCGCNGGTAAGTACGCTGTGCGGTTTTTGAACGAGACCCGGACTCGACTGGATCCTATGACTGGAATCCTATTCCCCTGATAGTCTTTAAGTGTGAATCTTTGGGAACGGAGGTCTTGGTGCCGGATAGTAGGGATGAGTTGCTTGAGGGTCTTCCAGGANGGTTTCTGTAGGAGTGGTTTACTGGTTCTCGCCTTACAGGACGGTTTCCTGTCGATTGGCGATAGTTAGCCCCCTTCGAGGTCTGGCTGGGTCCTAGGGAGCTTCTACAGACCCGTCCGATGTGGCCTCGTTTCCTNTCGATGGACCTCTTCTTCGTCGCTGTCTGACGACGAAGAGAGGTCCTCGTGGTGGGTCATCAGGAGCTGTCCTTCTGACTTGGGTAAAATGTTGCTGGTCGGTTGGTGTACCGGAGCGCAGTTGTGGCGCAGTTGTGCAGCTGACTTCCTGGTTGCTTCTGCTGCAGTAGCATCAGCAATGGCATCGGCAAGGCTGATGTCGCCTTTCGCCAT
>BHEV01037614.1:0-16549 GCA_004319985.1 Emydocephalus ijimae | reverse complement strand
GATCGAAGTGGCTGTTGAATGCGCTTGGGGAGCTCCCCTCACGGAAAAGAGTCTGCCTTAAAGGCGAGGGGACAGAGGCAGGCACGCCTCACCCGAAGCAGCTAGAGACTGTGTCCTTTAGGGAGCTTTCAATGGGCAGATAGAAGCGGCTTGGCGGCAAGGGGAGTGTGTGTGCGTGCTCGCCCCAAGCCGCTTCTACCGGCCGATCGAAGTGCCTGGTGATTCTACCTTCAAGGGAGCTTTTATCGGCTATCAANCTGGTGATTCTACCTTCAAGGGAGCTTTTATCGGCTATCAAGGTATTCTACCCTAGGCTACCTGCAGGGCACTCCTAAAGGCATGTTTTCTCCCCCCTGCCCTTCCCCCCACCCCCTTTCCCCCCATTTCTCTTTACCTCGTGTAGTTCTAATGAACGAACGATGTGAGAAATGGCGGGGAAATGCATGCTTTTAATAGGCCTTAATTTAGGGGGTGGGGCTTAATTTCACCTCCTGCCAATAAAACATGGTGGGGCTTCCTATTGGTGGAGGCCTTATTGTTGGAGAAACACGGTGTTAATAATTCACATGATCTTGATTCTGTCCCTCTATTAATACAGTCTAGAACTGCATTGACTTTTTTGTTACACTACTGGCTCATAAAATGTCCAAGATTTCTTTAGAACCTAAATAGAAAGTCGTCTGTCTGTTCGTCTGTCTCTCATTAAAAAACAAAACGAAAATAAATTATTTCAACTTGAAGTCACAGAATTCAGAAAGAGACTATTTGTTGCCAGTTCCAAATTTCCTACCTTACAAACATTCATCAAAAATAATATAATATAATACAGGCTTCTGAGATTTTATTCAGAGTACCAGAATGTAATAAAATAGCCTTTTGATAGAAATATGTGTACAAATAATAAAATAATGTTTAAAAAGACTGTTTATGGTTTTGGTATATTGCTCAGTTGGTCTGGTATGGCAACCAAAGTTGTATTTAATGGAGGCCAATGTTTTCTAATTCAAAATTAAAATAGAAAATACATCATTTGCTAATACACTGAGAAAAAATGTGGATTCCAAAGAACAGGGATAGAATCTCCAGTATATGATAAATGTGTTTAATTGTTGTTAAAGCTCTGCATTCAGTCTACTCTGTATCCTCACGCCATGTCTTTAATATTGATTAAGGCATCCGTCTGTCCAAAGATGAAGCTTTGGCTCCCAAGTGAGGAAATTGGCAAAGATCAGGCTCAATAACCATGTATCAGTATATCACAGCTTAGGCTTTTATTGCATCTCCATTTCATCATCTTCCCATCTCCATATCTCTCATTTAATGGAGGCCAAAAAAAGTGATAATTAGCATGATAATGATAATTAACAGCTTCTGGCCCCATTACCCAGACTCCAGTCTCTTCATTTTGCTTAATGAAAATATAGAATGCACAAGAAGAACTCCCTGAATTTCAACATTGAGACTTCTAGACATTCAACCCACCTCCCAAATTTAGATATTCCTTCTCATCAGGATTTCTGGCCTGCCTGCATCTGTTTTTTCTCAGGAGAAAAGTTATGTTGTGGGGATCAAAGTGGTATCTGTTATTTAAAAACGTGTTCTAGATACCCTTTATTAACTCATAGTGTGTATGTATGTTGAATGAACGGCATGGTGGCCTAATGCTAAAGATGGCTGCATTCCACTTGGAAGGTTGAAAGTTCAATCTTAGGTATGTTGGAAGAAATATCAATCTGGTTCAGTTCCAAACTTGGTGAAAGGCACCAGAAACAAAATAGAGGGTGGAGGCTGATGGGAAAGATGGTTTCATGATGAAGCAGAAGCACATAGGTGGTTCTGGACAGTTGACCACATGAAGTTGAGAGTGAGAGGTATTTATACCTTCTCTTGGGCTTTGCACTTGAACTTCCTGTTCCTATGCAAGAACATGTATTCTATTGACTGTTGTCAGACTCCCATGGGGTTATGTACAAATCCTAGGAGTTTGTCTGAGCTAAGTTTGGTTGAAGTTTCTGAGGGTAATGCAATGTCCTTAGGAGATTGTGCAATGTAGTGGGCTCTGTGTCTTAGTGGGTAAATCCTATTATGTCTTGAAGGGTCATGTCTTAATCCCATCATTCTGGAGCTGAAGGTCTTTTGTTTTGTAGGCTGGCTTAGTCTTTCTTAATGGGCACAAAATATCTGCTGGGTGCAGTGAGCAGGAGCTCTGATTTTCTGTCTCACTTAATATTTTTATTTCTCTTTTAGGGAAATTTTTTATCCTGCCCTTTAATATATATATATATCTCAAAATATTTCATTCTTCTAGGAAGGGAGTGTTGGCTTCCCACAGGTAGAAGCACAAAGAGAAAATATATCTGCTGTGAACTCCACATGGTGTCAGGAATGGTATCTGGGCAGTAAATGCTCAACTCCACCCAGTTGACTCTACCCTGAATTAAGGGATTAGAGGGTCGTAAAAAGGGAATTTTAGTGCATATATGTTGAAGGAGGTTGTTTCTGGTTTGCTATTCATTTGGATTCCTTTTACTTCACATCCTTCCTTCTGGTTTGTCCCTGTCCAAGAATAGTCATAGCTGGAGGGCTTTGAAAGCTGTTGCAAATCATTCTGAGCCACAGACGCTCCTTGTGCTTCCACTGACAATGTATTGTCATTATGCACTGACAATAAAGAATTGAGGAGGCACATCCTCATCAAGAGAAGGGTGCTTATTTTCAGCCTTGGGAACCATCCAAGGACTCATTTTTAGCATACTGGCCTTATCTAGCCTATTAGTATGCAGACAGAGCCCAACCTCACTGTCTCTGAGAAAGAAGAAAGCAAATAAAAACAAACTTCTCAAATTCCCATTAAGAATGATTTTGCAACTTCTACTGATGGTAGCTTTATTGTTGCTGATCTGAACGCTGCTTGTTCATTATGTCTTTTTTCCTCACACTGCTTCTTTTTATTTTTTAAAAACAAAAATAAAGGGAGAAACAAAAGAAACTGAGTGCTGTAATAGGGACCCCTTTATATTAAATACTGGGACATGATGCCTCAGCTATTAAAGATCAAACAAATGGCAACTACAAATCTCAACCAATAAATTCTCTGTCTTACATATTGGCAAAAAAAAATCAAAAAATAAAATACAAGCTGAATAGTCAAGACCTTGTTGATAATCCAAACTCTGTCAAGGATCTTGGAATACTCATCTCTAATGATCTAAGTGCTAGAGCCCACTGTAACTACATGCCAAAAAGGCATCAAGAGTTGTTAACCTAATCCTACATAGCTTTTTCTCTGGTAATATCACACTGCTAACTAGAGCATACAAAACATTTGCAAGACCAATACTTGCTCATCAGTCTGGAACCCACATTACGTATCTGATATTAACACAGTTGAGAACGTCCAGAAATATTTCACAAGAAGAGTTCTCCACTCCTCTACTCTTGCAGAATACCTTATGTCACCAGACTTGAAATTCTAAATCTAGAAAACCTAGAACTACGCCACCTTCAGTCTGATCTAAGTATAGTATATAAAATCATACATTGCAATGTCCTACTTGTCAATGAATACTTCAGCTTCAACCATAACAATACAGAGCAAACAACAGATACAAACTCAAGGTAAACTGCACCAAACTTCATTGCAGGAAATACAACTTCAGCAACAGAGTGGTCAATGTCTGGAATACTCTACCTGACTCTGTGGTTTCTTCCCCAAACCCCAAAAACTTTAACCTTAGACTGTCTACTATTGACTTCACCTCTTTCTTAAGAGGTCTGTAGGGGGTGTGCATAAGTGCACCAATCGTGCCTACCGTCCCTGTTCTATTGTTTCTTTTTTTATTTTTCTTATATGTATCCATTTTGTGTATTCAAAACTATGTTTATACTTTTACCTATTATCTTGTAAGCGATTGACAAATCAAATAGATAGATAGATAGATAGATAGATAGATAGATAGATAGATAGATAGATAGATAGATAGATAGATAGATAGATATGCTGAGCTTGTCCTTAGCCAGCTGACAGCCCATGGTTCAAGACCCAAGTGCTATGTGATGGTGTGAACTCCTGTTACTTTCCTTAACTTCTGGCAACCTAGCAGTTTAAAAGCATGCAAATGCAAGGAGCTAAATAGGTACCATTTCATGCACCTTGAAGTATGGTCATGCTGGCCACATGATCCCAGGACTATCTTTGGACAATGCTGGTTCACTTGGCTAAGAAATGGAGATGAGCACCACTCCCTAAAATCAGACACAACTGGACAAGGGAAACCTTTATTTAGCCTTTACTTCTTTGTTAAATATCTCACAAATAGTTTATTTAAATGTAAGCCTTTGTTCTAATTAGAGATAGGAGATGCAGTGCCATTTTCATCAGAGTCAGTTTCCTGACCATGTGTATAGTTTGCCCCTATTGTTTGCAATTTTTTTGTCTCCACAAAAGTCTGCAGAAATATTTGGATGATATTTGTCTGCTTCCTTTCGTTTGGTGCACTTTTCTCCATCAAGCAGTACCTTCAAAAGAAAATAATACATAATTGCTGTGATAAGAACATTCCTGTGAATTTTCCCTTAAACTACACATTTCAATATATATTTTTGGAGTTCTAAGCTGAATGCCTCCATGGTGAGAAATATAAATTTTGACACATATAGGTTTATAGCAATATGCAGAGTTTTCTTGACAAGCAAACTAAAGCCAGATAGAACATTTCTCTTGCATTCCCCCACCTCACCCCCAGTTCTCATTCAAATTTATGAAGAGGAATTTGCATATGGAATTAAATCATGCAACAAAATTTTAGAGATAGGCCTGGTAAAACTCTTTTATTCTCCTTTGCTGTTTAATGATTATTTTATTAATATCTTTATTTTGCAACTGGATATTTTAACCTATCTAAGTGACTAGTCAAGGGCTAGACTAGGACTTCACTTCGATTGTTGATACTGCATGTCTCATATTTCTAATAATCGTATAAGTTTTAAAATCAATTCAATTTGTAATTTTAGAATATTATATGCCATCCTGGGTAAAACTATGCTTTGAAGAATGTTGTTGTGTATACAGTGAATTAATAAAGTCTGAGCTTGAGGCAAAGTGCAGGGTTCTGGCCCTGCACTTCTGATTGGCTGTCAGGCAGCTAGACCAGGATTGGTCAGCCCTGACAAACCTGATTGGTCCTTAACTGAGAGTCCCTATTGGTTAAAAGAGCTAGCGTTTCTAGCTCGTTATTGGTTGAAACGTACAAGAGATGCCTATATAAGGCAGAGTTAACTGTTGTTGTGGTTCAAGTCACTATGTAATAAAGAGCTGAAGTTCACCGTTCAAAAGACTGTCTCCAGTTATTTCGACCCATGCCCAGTACATAACAAATGTAATGTTTTCTTTAAAAATCAATTAAAAAATTCCCTCTGCCCACTTACAGATGCATTAAGACTCTTACATTAGGTACCACAGATAAACTACTATTTCAGCCTGCCCAGAAGGGTTAAAATATTTCTTGTCCTGTGGAAGCTATAAGATTTTAATACTCTCATCATTAGAATAGTGAAAATGTAAGGACTTATTTGCTTTTTCAACATGGATGGGTCAGTTCAATGTGTCAACTCCTTGCATTTTCCACAAAATATTCCATAAATAAAATTACTATTTACACAGAGCTTGGAATGTTAAACTATATTTTAGGAAGTTATTTGTGGGGGACTTTTCTGCATGTATACAAACATATCAGCTTTTGCCCTTCCAAGGTAAGAAATATTATACAGAGGGCAGAATCAGAATTTAAAATAATAAAAAAAGGCAAGAGATGAGAAAGAAAAACATAAAAAAGGAAACTATCAACTTCGAACTGAACCTGGAAGCAGCTATTTTTCTGTTCCTCAGTTGCCACACAGAGGGAGAAGGGGGAAAGGAGGTTAGGGTTAGCCTAACCCTAACCCTAACTGTTGTGAATTAATAAAAGTGCTAAAATAAAGATTATTAAAACCTTTAGAAAAGTGCAGGGTTCTGGCCCTGCACTTCTGATTGGCCGATAATAGCGACATCTGATTGGTCCGTTCAGGAGAATCTGATTGGCTATTAGCGGGCCTCTTTCATTGGTTAAGGGAACTAACGCTTCCCGTTTCTTATTGGTTATTTGATCAGCAGCTTGCCTATAAAAAGGGCTATTGCTGCCGTAGGTTTTGCTCTGTTCCACAATGTTAAATAAAGAGTTGAAGTTCACTGTTCACCATCTCGTTTCCATTTCTTGCGCCTATGCGCAGAACTTAACACTGGCGACGAGGGTGGGATTTGGAGACGTCAGAGCTGACTGAGCACTACAGAGCGCTAAACAGAGCATGTGGCTGAAGACGCACCAACGGCTGAACCATGTCTAGCAGCGTCATATCACCCGCTCCATTCGACCCGGCACAAGAAGATCCAGGTGAAGGTCACCATCGAAAACCAACCCTGCATGATGGAAATCGATTCAGGATCGTCCCTCTCGATGGTTTCCTGGAAGACCCTTAAACAATTAATTCCCACCGTCCGGCAGCAAGACCTCAGATTCCAAAGAATCATACTTAAGGACTATCAGGTAAATCGAATTCCAGTTGTTGGATCCAGCAAAGTCCATGTCTCATTTAAAAATCATACTGCATCCCTACCACTAACCGTAGTCGACAGGGATCGGCCTAGTTTGTTAGGCCTCCAATGGTTCGCCCCACTTGGAATTGAGGTAGCCAAGAGCGATGACTGGGAAGAGGCCATTGTCCGGGAGTTCCAGAACGTCTTTACAGATAAATTAGGCGAGTACAAGGGGCCCCGATATCATTTAACCTTAACCCCGAAGTAGCTCCCATCCACCTTAAGCCTCGTCGAGTTCCATTTGCCCTTAAACCAAAGATTGACGAGTAGCTTGATAAATTAATAGCCCAGGGTGTTTTAGAACCAACCGACCACGCTCCCCCAATCGTAAAACCCATCAAGCCGGATGGATCATTAAGAATTTGTGGGGACTACCGAGCCACCCTGAATCATGCCCTTCAGCAGAACGCTTACCCGGTACCGGTGGTACACCTTCTCCATTCCCTGGGGGGCAGAAAAGTCTTCGCTAAATTGGATTTAGCACAGGCATACCAACAACTGCCTGTAGATAAAAAAACAGCAGAGGCACAAACGATCGTTATGCACCGAGGTGCATTTAAGTGCAACCGATTCCAATTCGGAGTTAGCATGGCCCCAGGAATTTTTCAGAGCTTGATGGAGAGACTACTAGAGGGTATAAAAGGGGTTGTACCTTATTTTGATGACGTTTTAATTGCTGCTCCGACTAGAGAAATACTAAGGGAGTGCCTCAGGTTAGTTCTCCAGAAATTTAAAGACTCTGGCCTGAAAGTAAAAAAAAAGAAGTGTCAACTGTGTACGGATAAAGTAGAATGTTTGGGGTACTTAATCGATAAACAAGGCATTCACCCCAACGATAGCAAGCTAAGGGCAATCAAAAACACCCCAAGGTCCAGAACTAAGACTGATCTCCTGGGCCTTATCAATTTTTACAACATGTTCCTGCCCCACAAAGCAACTGTAGCCAAGCCCCTACATCGTCTGTTGGACAAAAAGGCAACCTGGGTCTGGGGACACTGAGAGGAACACGCGTTCCGACAAGTAAAAAACTTATTGACTTCAGATGCTGTTTTGATGCAGTATAATGAGACTTTGCCCTTAAGGATTACATGTGATGCATCACCATTCAGAGTGGGTGCCATTTTGAGCCATGTGTTACCAAACGGTAGTGCAGCCCCTATTGCCTACTTTTCAAAAACGCTATCCAAAGCTGAACGTAACTGTAGTCAAATCGATAAAGAGGTTCTTGCTGTCGTTTCTGCTGTTAAATGATTTCATGAATATATTTATGGGCGAGTTTTTACTATAGTTACCGACCACAAACCTTTGCTGGGGATTATAGCAGGGGACAAGCCAACCCCTTATATATTATCTCCCAGAATGACTCGTTGGTCGGAATTCTTGGCTGCATATAATTATAAGCTGCAACACCACCCGGGGAAAGCCATCCCCCACGCTGATGCACTAAGCCGTGCACCACTTCTGGAAACCGTTGACGACCCAGCTCCAACCATCACAACGCTCCAGATTGAGACACTTCAATCACCACCACTGACAGCTTGAAATATCGCGATCGAAACCAAATGCGATCCCATTTTGGTGCAGTTTTTAGCTGGGTCGAGCGAGGATGGCCATTAGATCAAATCCCTGACAACTTCAGTCCTTTCAAGAATTGACAGACGGAACTGTTTTCCCAGAAAGGCTGCATAATTTGGGGGGATAGAGTCATCATCCCAGAGCGGCTGCAACGAGCGGTATTGAAAACCTTGCATGAAGGCTACCCCAGCATCGTGCGCATGAAGGCACTCGCACGAAGCTACGCATGGTGGCTGGGTATCGACAAGCAAATCAAGGCCTGGGTAAAGACTTGTTGCAAATGCCAGGAAGTTAGCAATGCCCCACCGAAAGCAACCCCAACAGAGTGGGAAACACCCAGGGGACTATGGTCCCGTATTCATATTGACTTTGCAGAACCTACTAAAGGACACACTTTCCTAGTAATGGTGGATGCCTACTCAAACTGGCTTGAAATCCATGAAATGAAAATTACCACAACCGAATCCGTCATCAGGAAATTGGACAGATTATTCGCAACCCATGGACTGCCAGACGTTCTGGCATCCGACAACGGCCCCCAGTTTACCGTGCTTTCTTTTGAACAGTACTTGGCGGACCGTGGTATTCTCCATGCGCTAACTTCGCCGGCGCATCCTGCAGCCAATGGAAGAGCCGAGCTCATGGTACAATTTGTCAAAAAGACCCTACATAAAATGGACTATGGCGATATTGAAGATAAGATTAACCGGATACTCTTTCTTCAACACATCACTCCGCACAGCGTCACCAACAAGACTCCGGCCGAATTGTTAATGGGACGAAAACTCTGTTCCCACCTTGACTGACTACACCCATCGTACGAACCAGAAAAACCACACGGATCTTGTGGGAAATGCCACGAATTCCAGATAGGCGACTTAGTCTTCGCTAGAAACTTTTCTGGCGATCCTTTGTGGGTCAAGGCAACTGTAATCCAAGTCCCAGGACCCAGGTCGTACCGAGTAAAAAGTTGCGATGGAAGAATATGGAAGTGCCATATTGATCAGCTGCGTTCAAGGCTGCAAACTCGTTTCTGCGACTCCAGTAACTTCCAAACTGAGGGGGGAGGAGATGCCGAGGAGACTGAGTTCGAAACGGCAGAAAGCACGAGTGGAAGAAGTGAGCATTCGGACTTAACGCATAAAGAAGGATCAGAGAGGGTGGTGGACTTGCCTCAAAGAGACACCTCATCAGAGGCAAGCCCACAAAGGCTAGAGGACAATGAGGACATTAGCGGCACCGAGTTTTTAAATGAAGGACCGGAGGCACCCTACTCACCAGAAAACGTCCCGCCCAAACAAGATTATAAACAAGTACTGGGGGGACAGCGAAAATCTAACAGACAATCTAAACAACCTGCCTACCTCAAAGATTACATCACCGCACCCCTTAAACGGAACCCGGGAGGAAGGGGTGTTATGAATTAATAAAAGTGCTTAAATAAAGATTATTAAAACCTTTAGAAAAGTGCAGGGTTCTGGCCGATAATAGCGACATCTGATTGGTCCATTCAGGAGAATCTTATTGGCTATTAGCGGGCCTCTTTCATTGGTTAAGGGAACTAACGCTTCCCGTTTCTTTTTGGTTATTTGCTCAGCAGCTTGCCTATAAAAAGGGCTATTGCTGCGAGTTTTTGCTCTGTTCCACAATGTTAAATGAAGAGTTGAAGTTCACTGTTCACCGTCTCGTCTCCATTTCTTGCGCCCATGTGCAGAACTTAACACTAACCATTATTTTATACTGCCCATACCTTTCTATCTTTGCAATCATAGCTTCTACCAGAGACTGTTTGATATATTGCCTTTTGCTTTTTAAATGTCTCACCTCTTCTTCTTTTTTTGAAGATGTCATCCACTCCATCCATCCAAGCATAACTATCTCTGTTTTCCCCTAGCTTTCTTCTCAACCCATTCACTTTTCTTTCAGACACAGGTAGTCCTCAGGTTATGACCCCAATTGAGCCTTAAGTTTCAGTGGCTAAGTGAAACATTTCTTAAGTGAATTTTGCCCCATTTTACAACATTTCTCGCCACAGTTGTTAAGTGAATCACTGCAGTTTCTAAGTTAGTAACGTGGTTGTTAAGTGAATCTGGTTTCCTCATCCACTCTGCTTGTCAGAAGGTGGCAAAAGTGGATCATGTGACCCCAGGACACTGCAATCGGCATAAATACAAGTCAGTTGCCAAGCATCTGAATTTTCATCACATGATCAAGGGGATCCTACAATGGTCGTAAGTGCGAAAAATGGTCATAAGTTACTTTTTACAGTACTGTTGTAACTTTGAACAATCACTAAATAAACTATTGTAAGTCAGGGACTAACTGTCAGGGTTCCAAATAATAGATCCATAGCAAGGAAAATTCCAAGGCAGGTAGATTACTGAAAGAATAACTTTATTGGAAATATAACAGATAATCAGATTTGGAAGGGACCTTGTAGTCCAACCCCACCCCCCAAGTAGTACCCTACACCATTTCTGACAGATGGCAGTCCAATTATCTTCTTGAAAATATCAAGTGATGGCGCTCCCACAACTTCCAAGGGCAAACTGTTCCATTGGTTGATTGTTCTCACTGTCAGAAAATTTCTCCTTATTTCCAAGTTAAATCTCTCTTTCTTCAGTTTCCATATTGTATTGGCATATATCTGGTGAAAACCAACCCTGAAGTCTCCTGCAGTTTTCACCTAATTAAAAGTAAATATTTTTCTACTTTCTCAAAACAATCAGTCGCATGGTCCAATTATGGTGCAGAATGGTAGCCGGGTAACATCACTCCGCCTTCCTCTGACCAGGTATGAGAATGTCCTTGGTTCCCAAGAGAAAATATCTTGTTTTGGCTACAGAATATCTTCTATCTCAAATTGCCCATCTCTATCTCTCAGCTCCAGTGTGGCAACACTGAAGCAATTAAAAATGGCTTCGGTCAGGTCAGCTTCAGGATTGACACTATCTGTATTTCTTTTGAAGTTTGATCCTTTCTTTTCATTATATGATCAAACCTCCTCATTCGTATTTGCATTCAAACCATCTACATCCAGCATTCATTCATTTTTGACTTTCTCCCTTCTTGTTCCACTACACTGCATAGCTGAATGGGGAATTCTGAGAGCTGAAGTCCATACATCTTCAGGTAAGAAAAATTGCACTACCCACATTCCTCAATTATCCCATTACCACTGTATTCAACTTACTCTTACATTTCTCTCTAATCAAAACAACAGTAACCAGCTTTTCTGAATGAAAAATTGAAATGAGCTAATTCTGGAAAAGTTGAAGTGTGCCTATAAAAGACTCCAAAGATTCTTTTCAAGGAGTTTCAGCTGGATACTCCAGGAGTTCCAAATACTTAAATTCTAATTTAGATCAAGTATTATTTTTACACAATCACTATAATCTAAATTAAAGAAAAATTGTTGCCAGCAGAGGTAGGAGAATTTTTAGAAGTACATCTGGATAGGCCCACAAGGGCCAATAAAATGCAAAGAAGTAAATTGAGTAGTACCAAGGTGAAACATAAGTGCAAAGTCAAACTATTTATGGATTCATGCAAATAACATTATACCTTTAGTCAGTAGAGTAAAAATATGATTAGGTTAGGCAAAATGTGGGTTACTGAGGACAGGATGGTGAAAGAATGAACTGAATATGATGTACATTTCTCTTGGTGTGATCAATTTCTTTGCTTCTGAGCACTTCTACTTAGCCAGATCAACATGCTTGAGTCTAAGCATTTATGGCTGAGCTCAGGGGTAGGATTCTACCAGTTTGCACCAATTGGCTAGAACTGGTTGTTAACATTCTAAGCAGTTTGGAGAACTGGTTATTAGAAGAAATTACTGGCCTAATCCTGTAAGGAAGGCAGGAAGAAAACATTCTGGTGTTGCTTACAGAAACTGCCTTTCTGTCAACCCTTATTATATTCTTGGCAGGACTAGACTTCCTGTCTCAGGAACCTCTCTGGAGTACTTTGCTTGTGTGGAGTGACCATTCAAAGTTATGATGGCACTGAAAGTGACTTATGACCATTTTTCACATTTAAGACTGTTGCAGCATCCCCACAATCATGAAAGGCCAGGCAGGGAGATGCATGCCTCAATGTGAGTGATATTGAGTTGGCCACGCCCAGCCAATAACATGACCACCAACTAAGCCATGCCCACAGAACCGGTTGTTAAAAAATTTGAATCCCACCCCTGGCTTAGCTCGTAGTTAATTGTTCATTGTCAAAGTGAACATAGGTAGGGGAGGAGGAAGTCCAATTTTGTTTATCAGTCCTAACACTATTTTCTCCAATAGAAGAGAATATTTGTAGCTCAGGATTGAACTGTGGTCTCCTTGTTGCTCTCTGAGCTTGATGGTTTTCTTGCAGATGTTTCATTACCCAACAAGGTAACATCATCAGTGCTAGAATGGTTTGGTCTCATTATATTCAAATGACTTCCCATGTCAGTGTTGGTAGGAGTGTTCTTGGTAGAAGGGTTTGGTCTCATTATATTCAAATGACTTCCCATGTCAGTGTTGGTAGGAGTGTTCTTGGTAGCTCCCTGATTAGACAGTTATTTGCCAAGTGGTAATTCCTTGACAGGGGTGTTGTTTACTGTTTCATCTTAATCTCTGTTGTCTGGTCATCAATTTCTGGTCAGGACCTGTTGTAATCTCCCACCAGCACTCACAGGGTAAGCCTCGTGTATATAAATAGAGAACAAACTCCACTCCTTTGTAGCTTTGCTGATGCTACCTAGTTGGGTAATGCATTTGATATAAATTAGGTTGACAAATCAGAAATGAGGAGGTGATAAGCCACCTGGGAAAGTCAAGGGAAATCAAATCCATAAAAAGTGAAAATTAGAATATTTTGGACATATGATGAGACACCCAGAAAAATATGCTGTACTTCACTTAATCCTCCAAGGAAAGATTGAAGACAGACAAGGTCCATGCAGAAGAAGAACATCATGGCTTCAAAATCTAAGGGACTGGTTTGGACAAAACTCAGCAACATTTTTCATGTGGCTATTGATAAAAATAGGATCGCCAACATGATTGCCAGTGTCCAGTGATGGATATGGCACAAGAAGAAGTTGGGTCATGAAACTTCTGCAAGAAAATAACCAAGGTCAGAGAACACATTTTTTTTTTTTTGGTTTAGTGGTTATTTGTTTGCTCTCCTTGGCTCTTGGTTCTCATTTTAGCGCCCCAGGATAACAGGCATTTCTTTTCCTACCAAATCAACTTAAATCTCCTTTTGCAGCAAAGTAAGACAGAGATGGGGCTGCTTGCATTTATCCTTGCAGTTTTTCTCAACCTTGGCAGCTTTAAACTTTGTAGGCTTCCAACTGCCAGAGTTCTCAAACCAGCATGCTGGCTGGAGAATTCTGGGATCGAAGTATCTCAGTTTAAAATTGCCAAGGTTGAGAAACACTGGTCTAGCATACAAGCTCAGCCTCTGGAACAATTCACCACCAGATCTTGCCAACATTTTAATGCTGTTCAACACATTTCACAGTTCTGTTTATCTCAAAGTTCAATAAAGCAGTCTGTTGCTCAGTTATTCTTTGTTTTCCTCCCCATTTCAAACTTTTCATATTGTGAAATGCTTTACTGCCAACATGGACTACACTTTGCCTAAGATAGAGCTTTACCAATTTTATTTTATTTTTGCAGAGAAGCCATCCTGCCAGGCTGGAGAGTTTTGAGACAAATGTGAAAGTAAATGAGAAACAGGGAAATGTAATAGAATTTGTACCACATAATTAAAACTATCAGACAGATGCAAATGCAGAAGTCTGCCATTCTATTGCCCTATCAAACTCTGCATCAGACCCAGAATAATCCAACTTTTGGATTCCAAAGACTCCATTTAATTTCTCAGATCTATTACTTTTACCCTAAAGGGTTTATCACTAAAGGAGTGTAATTATTGCAGATCTGTTACTACTGTATTGGTCCAACAATCTTGGGTTGCTTAAAGGAGATTTACTGGGGAGACAAATGAGGGCTGAAAACTGTCCATTAGATAAATCTACAATTGTCAGGTTTCCAAGTGATGAAATCCATTTAAAAAAAAGTTACAAAGTCCATCTTCCAAAAAGATTTCTTTTATTTAGGAAAACATCAAATTGGCAAAGTCCATGGTAATTCTGGATCTGACACAATCCAGAATTACCTCATAATATTACAAGTTAGAAACAACCCCCCAAAGACACATTTTCCAATAGAAGTAATTCAATGTTGCTTGATGTCATAAATTTCCACTGAAAGGGCCTCAGAAGGACAGTTCATTTCCCATGGGAAGAAAGATCATCTAGCCAAAACAACTCTCTTTATCTCCACTCCTCCCCGCTTAGGAATGTGTCAAGCCTGAAACCTTCCCCCCTTGACTACCACAGAGAAAGTAAGAAAAAGAATATATATGAAGACTAACTAAAATGGCTACACTTATGTCAATTTCAGGCTTGACAATAATATCCATACCTAGAGTCTACTAAAATGATAGCTTGAGGTTCGTGGCTGTAATGAGATAAGATAATTTTGTATTATATGAGGAAAAACAATGGAATCAGTAGTTTGAAAGGACTGGCATATCAGATAACATCAAAATACAATTTCAGTAATATTAATTCTCCTCTCTGATTGTATATAACTCTCAGTTGGGTGAAATGATGCATCATAGGGCAACAATTTTTGTTTTGAATCAAATGGGACTCATGCCTCCTGTGGGATTGAAATTTGGCAAAGTTGTAACTGCTTCGGTGGTGCTGTGCTGCTGAACCACCATGATCAACCAAGCACCTGTACGCCAGATAAGGAATAACGGATGGAAACTGAATAAGGAGAGATAAAGCCTTAGTATAAAGCCTTATACTCATACTTAGTATAAAGCCTCAGTAAAGCCTTAGTAAGACCACACCTAGAGTACTGCCTCCATTTTTGGTCACCACATTCTAAAAAAGATGTTGAGACTCTAGAAAAAGTACAGAGAAGAGCAACCAGGATGATTAGGAGAATAGAGGCTAAAACATACAACAAATGGTTGCAGGAACTGGGCTTGGCTAGTCTAGCAAAGAGAAGGACCAGAGGAGACATGATAGCAGTCTTCCAATATTAGAGGGGCTGCCACAGGGAGGAAGGGGTCAAGCTATTTTCTAAAGCTCCTGTAGGCCAGACAAGGAATAATGGATGGAAACTGAACAAGGAAAGATCTAACCTGGAAACAAGGAGAAACTTTCTGACAATGGGAACAATCAACCAATGGAACAGTTTTCCTTCAGAAGTTGTGGGAGCACCATCAGTTGAGATTTTCAAGAAGAGATTGGACTGCCATCTGTCAGAAATGTTGTAGGGTCTCCTGCTTGGGCAGGGAGTTGGACTAGATGACCTACAAGGTCCCTTCCAACTCTGTTTATCTGTTATCTGTTACCATCATGTGATCATCATTTTCAATGCTCCCTGTCTTCCCATAAGGAAAGTCAGTGGGGAAACTGGCAGGAAATTAAAAAAAAAAGATAATTCCCACTCCCATTGCTTTTTCACCAATTCTCTTTCTCACTTGGTAAGAGAAGATCTCTGAAACAATGATCCAATGGGTCAATGGATTGCCTAATTTAATATTATGAATAGGAGGGTCTAGTACGGCAACAGTATATAGGTTGGAAAGCACTTTGGAGGTCTTATAATTCAATCCCCTGCTCATTCAGGAGACCATATACTATTAAGACAAATGGCTCTCCACTCTCTTTTTAAAAACCTCCAGTGATAAAGAACCCATCACTGTTGCTGGTGGCAAGTTGTTCCACTGATTAATTGTTTTCGCTGTGAGGAAATCAGTGCCTGGTTATTGGAACTTTGGAATCAGGTCATAAGTACCTCTGGGGAATCTGTTGTAACTTTGAACAGTTGCTGAATCAGTGAAGGACTACCTGTAATTGTTGTGGTTAGTGTTATGAACTAACAAAACGCTGAAATAAAGTTTTATCAAACCTTTAGAAAAAGCAGGGTTCTAACCCTGCGCTTCTGATTGGCCGATAATAGCGATATCGGATTGGTCCATTCAGGAGAATCTGATTGGCTGTTAACGAGCCACTCTCATTGGTTCAAGGGTTTAACACTCCATGGCTCTCATTGGATACTAGATCAGCAGCCTGCCCTATAAAAGGGCTACTGCTGCCCTAGGGTTTTGCTCTGTTCAGAATGTTTAATAAAGAGTTGAAGTTCACTGTTCACTGCCTTGTCTCCGTTCCTTGCACCCATGTGCAAAACATAACACTGGCGACGAGGGTGGGATGCGGAGACGTCAGAGCTGACTGAACACTACAGAGCACCAAACAGAGCACGTGGCTGA
>BHEV01037611.1:0-24346 GCA_004319985.1 Emydocephalus ijimae | reverse complement strand
AAAGGGTTTTTAGGATTGATTTGGTATGATTATATGATTTGTTACAGAATAAACTGTTTAAAGTATTGCTATCTCATAAAGGTGAATGGTTAAAAGTATAGCCAAAAAATTCTTTTTTAGTGATATTAGGAGATACAAGTTTGGATTGACAATATGAGTTGTTATGTAACATAATTGTAATTGAGACTACAAAATGAATGCACAAAACTGATGAACCAACCGACACACCGGATGTACATATGAGAGTTGATGTTTTAATGTTTTGTTTGTCTTGTTTGTCTGTAGAAAATTAATAAAATTCTTTTCAAAAAAAAAAAGAAACAAAAACTTAAAGTCACATGGGAATACTTTGTTTAGATGGGCTTATAATGAGAATATCACAGTAAAGGATTTTATTTACATTCACTTGCTGGATTTGTATATTATTCACCAGTATTATGCATTTTCTCAGCCACTGAAAATAAAAACATGAGACATTAGATCATGAATTAGAATGAAAAAGCAAGGACATTGATCAAAATATAGACACAGAAACCGAATGTTGAGAGATCACCTTGAGGAAAACAAAATTAAAGTATTCAATTTTGCTCCAAGACTTTCAGATATACAATAGAATATTCTTCAGAGAATGAGCTGATTTTCATCAGATATTTTAAAGGAAGGGAATCATTGAAAGATCAATTATCCATTCCTTCATCCATAAATGATTTGATGATGCTGAATTCAAATTTGAACAGAAATTATGCACATGACTGATTGAAGGCCATATGTATGAGACTATACATGAAACAGGTTGTTGCAGGCAGTTGCAGAAGATATTTACACCAACACTGGCAGACATTAAGTAATGGATGTAAAAGCAAGGCTCAAAGCAGTTGACAGGAGGAAAGATAATATATGGTGTGTTCATCAAATGTGACTAGAGAGCAAATGGCAGCTGGATTAATACATTTATTAAACATCATAAGCTTTTCCAATAAATTGATGGAATTCCAGTGCATTGAGAAATAATTTTATTTATTTATTTGAATTCATTGCTGGTCATTGTTGACTTATGATCACATTTGACACCGGAACTTTTGTCATGAAGAGATACAGTCATTAAGTGAATTATGCTGAATTTTATATATATTTTTTGCCTCGATCATTAAGTGATCAATTCTTAAATGAATCCACCTTTCCCCATTGATTTTGCTTCCTGGAAATCCCTTGGCATATCATAAATGGCAATTATATGGACCTTAGGTTATTGGAAATGTCATAAATACATGCTGGTTGTCAAGCAGCTAATTTTGATCACCTAGCTGCAGGGACAATGCAATAGTTATTAAGGGCCAGTACTAGTCATAATAACTTTTTTCAGAATCCTTAGAACTTCGAACAGTGGTTAAATAAACAGAATCAAAAGTTGCAATAGATAATTGAGAGTTACTTACAGCTACTTACAGAGCTGGAGTTAACATGGAACAGGAACACGACTGACTACTCTGGTAGCTTAACTTCTAACTTTTTAAGGACATGGGCAAATTCCTCTCCTGATTCTTTTAGACTTTCTGACATAATGCAATACCCTTGACAATAATATTATTCTAAACCAGCTATATGAGATCAGGGGCACTTCTACATAAATGGAGAGTTCCAGTCCATAAGAGCTGTGGGTGGCACAGTGGTTAGAATGCAGTATTGCAGGCTGACTCTGCAACTCTGCCAGGAGTTGGAGCCTGACCTGTTCAAGATTGACTCAGCCTTCCATCTTTCCAAGATCAGTAAAATGAGGACCCAGATTGTTGGAGTCAATGTCCTGATTCTGTAAACTGCTTAAAGAGGGCTGTAAGGCACTGTGAAGCAGTATATAAATCTAAGTGCCATTGCTATAAGGGAGAAGGTCTTTTAGTCCAGCTTCCTGCTTAAGCAGGAGAATCTATACCAGGGGTTGTCAAACTCAAGGACCACGGGCTGGATGCGGGCTGAGATGTGATTGGATCCGGTCCATGAGGCCTCCTGGTTTACCCAATGTGAAGAGAAAAGATCGGCCCGATCTACCCAGTGCAAAAGAGAAAAGAGCAGGCCAACATAGCTTCAGCCCAGTCTACCCAATGTAAAGAGGAAACATGCCAGCAGTTTGGGGAATGGCATCAAGCTGGCCACACCCACCCAGTTGGCCACACCCACCCAGTCAGCCACACCTGCCCAGGGCTCTGAGGTCACCCGCAGCCCTGATGCATTGAAATTGAGTTTGATACCCCTGACCTATGCCATTTCAGATAAGTGACTGTCTAGTCTCTTCTTAAAAACCTCCAGTGATGGAGCGCCCACGATTTCTGGTGGCAAGCTGTTCCACTGGTTAATTGTCATCACTGTTAGGAAGTTTCTCCTTAATTCTGAGTTGCTTCTCTCTTTAATTAGTTTCCAATCATTGTTTCTTGTCTTCCCTTCTGGTGCTTTGGAGAATAATTTGACCCCCTCTTCTTTGTGGCAGTCTCTCAAATCCTGGAATATTGCTATCATGTCACCCCTAATTTTTCTTTTCTTTAGACTAGCTAAACCAAAATCCTGCAGCCATTCTTCATATGTTTTAGTCTCCAGGCCTTTGATCATCTTAGTTGTTCTTCTCTGAACTTTTTCCAAAGTCTCAATATCTTTTCTGTAGCATGGTGATCAAAATTGGTTGTAAGGTGTGGTCTTACTCGGGTTTTATAAGGCGGTACTAACATTTCATATGCCTCTGTTTATACAACCCAGGATTGTGTTAGCTTTTTTGGCGGCGGCTGCATTGCTGGCTCATATTCAAATCATCATCCACTAGAATTCCAAGGTTCCTTTCACAGTTACTATTTTTAAGCCAGGTCTTCACCTAATCTGTTCTTATACCTTTGATTTTTCCTGCCTAAATGTAAAAAATTGCTTTTCTCCACTTGAAAATTCATTTTGTTGGATAGGGCCCATTGTTCAAGTTTGCCAGAATTAATTCCAAAAAAGCATACAGGGGTGCAGATGTAACACTTGTCTATAATTCTTTAAAATAGTTACATCTTTTCCTGGGGTTGCACAATTGCTGCAGTTCTACTGGGTAAACAATCATTCAGGTGTATGGACAGGAGAAAGGGAGGGGAAGTCATTAAACATGATGCTGATTCCATCTGTTCTGTATTTATGGACAATGTTCTACAGGTAGACCTTGACTGAACGATTGATCATTCAAGGTTACAATGACACTGAAAAAAAGTGATTTATGACCATTTTTCATTCTTACAACTATTGTAGCACTCCCATAATTACATGATCAAATCCAGACACTTGGCAACTGACTCATTTATGACAGTTGCTGTTTTAGAGGGTCACGTGCAGTGGTGGGATTCCAAATGTTTTCCTACCAGATCTATGAGAGCAGGTGTTCTACCGGTACGCCAGAACCGGTCCAAACCAGCTGAATACCACCTCTGGTCATGTGATCACCTTTTGACAAGCAAATCAATGGGGAAGTCAGATTCACTTTACAACCATGTTACAATTGCAATGATTCACTTAACAGGAAAGGTTGTAAAATGAGGCACAATTCACTTAGCAACTGTCTCACTTAGCAACATAAATTTTGGGCCCAATTGTGGTTGTAAGTTGAGGTCTACCTGCCTCTGTAATGCAAAAATGAAATGATGGATCTTGCATAACAAACTCCAAAGTATATTTCATCATTTTGGTGTCATGGCAATTATGAATGGACACATGCAGTATGTCAGAAAAACAGTGGAATGGTTTAAACAGCAGAAAACAGGTGTTAAATTTGTGCCTGTTTCCCCACACATCTTTGTGGAAATGAATTTTAAACTCTGTGCATCCATGATGATGGTGATGTTATAATTGAAAATCTAGTTTTGGAAATCTGGAAAGAAGCTTCACCCACAGCCCATACCACTTGATGGCATGAAATTCTCACTTTTGCTATAACTCTTTCAAGAAATAAGGAACACGTGGAGGTGCAATTTTTATGCAACTGTGTGTTGTATAAAACAATATATATGATTTGAATCTGTCTGCCCTGCTCTTAATATTTTTTAGTTATCTTGCTGAGAATCAGTTGGAGAATGAAAGGAATTTAACTGTATGTTTAATAACTGTACTGGCTATGCTGCAAACCCAGCTTACATTTTAATTTATTTTATTCAACTTTTCACCAAAAGCAATTTTTCGGGGTTGCAGCAAAATGAGAGGTGGAAGGCAGAAACATTATTTCAGTGCCGTTGAATGAGCTTCCTTCTCCTTGAACTCTCTTCAGCTCCATTTTTTTGTAACAAGATTGACCAACATGAAGAAATCACCAAAACATAGTCGCTTCTGCATTATCAACAAAAAAAGACAGAAAACAACAGTCCACAAAAAAGCACATAGTAATTTAAAATGTGCAATTTTAAAATATGCTAATATTTTCCTCTTCTGATACTGTGACTTTTACATTATTTTCTTTTATATTATTATCTCATTGGTCAGGATTGATTATTCGTAATTGGATATGTTTCTCTGGTAAGAGAGAGTTAAGTCCCAAATATTACTATTATATAGACAGACTTGTACTGTAAACAGCAATATCAATATTATGGTATAACAGAATATAATGAAATATTATTGTTACTAATTTATGCTAAAAATGAATTATCTGGTACATTTTGCTGCCTTTCCCAACAGTGATCAAAGTTATTGAGGCAATAAGCTTTAATCCATCATCCAATGCCATACATAAAATCTGAAATTGGTATGGTTATAGAGAAATCAGGAAGAACCAGTGTCTATTTTTTAATCTAAACATTTCTATCAAGGACAGCACATCATATCACAGTTCTTTGTGCACTAGCAGTATCTGACAGAAAAGCTCAAGTATTGCTGGAAACTGAACTTTGACAAGAGGCTGTCTAATAACTATTTTTAATGGTTAAATTTATATTTACCACCATACTGTCATATGTATATAAATAACAACACCAAACCAAACTAATCAGCCCTGAAGCAAGATTAATTACGTTATTTAGTTTGGGATAATTAAGCCACTACCTCAGAGAAGAACCCACAACAAGCAATAGCCAATATGTGAAATGGCTAATATGTCTGAGCTGCCTAACTTCAACCCAACAAACATCAATAATTTTGACATAATGCGCCTTCTCAGTAACAAAGGTTCAATAGCATTCCATCACTTGGTACATTAGCAAGGACAGAATATAATTTTTACAGAGCACTTACCTGGTGCTATAGATTTTATCTGTATGTGCACTCAGAATATATCTGTCTCTTTTAAATGGAAATCTCAGTCAGCTGATCTCTGTTACAACATTGCAAGGAATAAATATAACAATTTATTCCTAGCAAAGTACATTAACCTAGAGGTCAGGTAATATGTAGAAAACTCTCGACTAGCCATTAAATTTTTTTGAACATTTTTTAAAACTACCCCTCACCAATTCTCTCTGGGCAGTTTAAAAATATATCTTGAGTTAAAACATATACAACAATCACAAATAAAATACAAAATGGTTGTAAAAAAAATAAGGCAAGAGATGCTGGTCAATGAAATCTAAAAATATGAATTGAAATACTATGAATGTTTAATTAAAATTCAATAAAAAATTAAAATGAAAAAGTCTGAGAAAAACGATCTGCTGCCAAAATGATGTTAATGTAGCACAAACATTCCCCAACCTTTATAGGTTGGTGGCCCGGCATGGGGGAGAGGGTGGAGGAGGGGATGGTTTTGTGTGAGGGGCAGGTGTGTGTGTGTGTGTGTGTGTGCTTGCACATAGCATCATTTGTGTGAGCATGAGTGGGGCTGCGAGTGCTGGTGCTCACTGCTCATTTGCACCTAGGCTATGGCCCAGTAGTGGAACCATGGCCCACAAGTTGGGGACTCCTGATCAGTCAAACTTTTTGGAAGGGTATTTTATACATGAGGCACCGCTACAGAAAGAAAATCTCTTTCCTTTTATAGAAACTCCATATCATTAAAAGATCTTTAGGTCTGGATAGGTATGTACAGAAGGAAATGTTCCTTCAGATAACTTAGCCTGAAGTCATTTATCACTTTGAAAGGTCAAAATCAGCAGTGTGAATTAAGACCACTAACAGACAGGCAGCCAATATAGATGTTAGGAATATAAGTCACCTAACAGGTATTTGGGTTAGAAATATATAAACCAGGATAAACATTTTAATACTGTCTCTTTAAGGGAATGCAAGAGCATGCAATTGGGTGTGGTTTCTCAAATGGCCATAAGATAGAGCCAGAAACCTGGTTCGTTTAGTCTGAGTCTCAGAAGAGAGTGTAAGTGTATTTCTGTTTGCTTCTGTTGGAAAGTATTGCCATTGCTCCATTTCTTCTAATTGACTGATATTATTGGATTTAATGTAAGTCTGATACTGAACTGTTTTTGACACTGGAATTTGATATTTGGATTATCCCTGGATTGAAAACTGACTGATTTTACCTGTGAATGACTTTGGACTGCCTATTTTGGACTTTGCTTAAACTTTCTGGAAGTAAAAACCTACATTTACTGTACAGTGTATCTGTGTACTGTGTGTGTATTATTCAAACACTTCTCTCAAATACATCTCCCTGTATGCGCTCATTCTCCTAATGGGGAATTACCTCAACAATAGAGATGATGAAATTCTGGCATAATAATATGTTCATATTGGCTACTTCAAGGAAGCAATTTGGCTGTTCTGTTTTGAACCGACTAAACTTTCTCTGGCCTGTTTTTCAAAGCACCACATATAATGCATTGCAGTAAGCCTTCCAGGAAAGTACCAAAGCATGAATAGTGAGGCTGTTGTGAGGCCAAAACTGATGAAAGGCAGTCCATGCTATCAAGCCTACCTGAGCCTCTAATGCAACATTGGCAAACCTTTTGAGCTAAGCATGTCAAAAATTTGGAAAATGTCTAACGTGACTATGCTGGTGTGCCTGCCTTTTGTCCCCAAACAAAACAGAAACAGTTCTTTACTGTATATCACTTTGACGGAAAAACTGTATATCTGTATACTGTATATCACTTTGGCAGAAAAACAAATCTGGTCATGTTGCCAACTTCAAAAGCCGATACAAAAATTTATGCCACTAGATAAAAACGGAATGCACCAATTATCACATTAAACAAGAGGAAAACCTTTTATGCACAAATTTCACCCCTGCTTTCTACAATTTTGTAAACAACAAACTAAACAACTCAAGGTTCATCTCACCCCTGAAAGGACCTAATAAACCTATTAAAGCCAACCTCTTTAACACATTCTTTGGCTCAGTATTTGTAAACAGCAATGGATCATGCCCAGTATTTCCTGGTCGAACCACAGACAACTACAATGATCTAGTACATATCGATTTTCCAGAAGACAATGTTGAAAAAGCACTATGCAATCTAAAACCATCTCTGTCTTTTGAACCGGATGGAATATGTGCTTACTTCTTTAAAAAAGCTATCCACTGCCAGAGCTGAACCTCCAAGCATAATCTTTGAAAAATCTTTCAGGATCAGCTCCTTACCAAAATTATGGTCACAAGTCACGGTCATCCCCATCTTCAAAAAGGGAGACCCCAGCCTAGTTGAAAATTCCAGACCAATCTCTTTATGCTGCGTCACCTGTAAAGTCATGGAATCAATTATTAACCAAACCATCATCCTCCACTTAGAAACAAGCAACCTACTATCTAATAAACTATCTACTATCTAATTTGGTTTCAGGAAAAAACTGTAATCTGCAACTCTTACACTGCAAAAACATATGTACTACACAACTCAATCAGGGCAAAGCAATAGACACAATCTACATATAGTTCTGTAAAGCCTTTGATTCAGTGGTACATGACAAACTACTACTAAAACTAAAATCTTATGGTATCTCTGGACACCTACATAACTGGATAGAAGCATTCCTGTCAAACAGACAACAAATGGTCAAAATTGGGAGCGTCCTATCAAATTCTGTACCAGTCAACAGTGGTGTCCTCCAAGGCAGAGTTCTAGGATAAACTCTTTTCATACTCTACATAAATGACCTCTGTGATCATATCAAGAGCAACTGCATTCTCTTTGCTGATGATGTAAAGCTATTCAATTCCACAGACAATACTGCTACCCTTCAAAAAGACCTTGACTATGTATCAGAATGGTCAAACAAATGGCAACTTCAAATCTCAACAAATAAATGCTCTGTCCTACATATTGGCAAAAAAAAAAAAAAACTGAGAATAAAATACAGGCTGAATAGTCAAGACATTGTTGATGATCCAAACTCTGTCAAGGATCTTGGAGTACTCATCTCTAATGATCTAAGTGCTAGAGCCCACTGTAACTACATAGTCAAAAAGGCATTAAGAGTTGTTAACCTAATCTTACATAGCTTTTTCTCAGGTAATATTACACTACTAACTAGAGCATACAAAACATTTGCTAGACTAATACTCGAATACAGCTCATCAGTCTGGAACCCACATTACGTATCTGATATTAACACAATTGAGAAAGTCCAGAAATATTTCACAAGAAGAGTTCTCTACTCCTCTACTCACTGCAGGATACTTTATGCCACCAGACTAGAAATTTTAGACCTAGAAAATCTAGAATTACACCACCCTCGGTCTCATCTAAGTATAGTATATAAAATCATACATTGCAATGTTCTACTTGTCAGCTTCAACCATAACAACACAAGAGCAAACAATAGATACAAACTCAAGGTTAACCTTAGCAAACTTGATTGCAAGGAAATATGACTTCAGCAACAGAGTGGTCAATGTCTGGAATACTCTACCTGATTCTGTGGTTTCTTCCCCAAGCTCCAAAAACTTTAACCTTAGACTGTCTACTATTGACTTCACCCCTTTCCTAAGAGGTCTGTAGGGGGCGTGCATAAGCGCACCAATCGTGCCTACCATCCCTGTCCAATTATTTCTTTTATTTTTTATTTTTCTTATATGTATCCATGTATTCATAACTATGTTTTTACTTATGCCTATTATCTTGTAAGCAATTGACAAAATAAATAAATAAAATAAATATATTTCATTTTTTTAAAAAAATCCAATCATGTGTGATCATCAATATCTGCCTCAAGTCAATTATCAACAGGTGATGTTCCAAGGCAGCTCCAATTCGTATGGGGCCTTTGATCTTGAAGTATCTTTGGAGAAAGCTCCGTAGCCTTTGCCACTTCTGAAAACCAAGTACCATTATGAATTTTGTATTTCTGTTGTTTCTGCTAAAGGAGGAAGGTCAAGGGCTCTGATGTGAAAGATGACAGTTGAAGCATTAAGGTTATATATGCAGAGTACATCGTTTTTAGATGGAGTTGGTATTCCAAGATTTGACAAAGCAGAAATCTAACCTCTACAGCATTTTTGTCTGGGTTTATCCTTTCTTTCTGACAATCCTGTGGCAGGGGAAATAGTATTACATTTAAGATTGTCTTCTTTTTGGATAAATATGATGGGTTAGGACTCATGAATTCATTTTCATCTTATCTGTTACCTTTTTAAATATATGACCTGACTCCCAGTGACTAGCCAGTTTACAGATCAAAAAACACAGAATAATAAAATATGATGCTAAAAACAAAGAATAAAACTTGAGAGCAACCAAAACAATATATGGGGGACATGTATGTATGTATGTATGTATGTATGTATGTATCTGTCGAAAGATATACCTGGCTGAACCACTGTCACAAAAGATTTTGCTTCAGTAAAAATAAGTTAGACACATAATATTTGTATTATGTGGGCTTGGATTGGGTAAATAAACACACAAAGTAAAATACCCAGATCCTCCCTTTAGAATTTGTAGAAACCAATGCTAGTCAGCGAAGAGGAAGGCAATTTGTCTCAAGTCTAATAGCAAGACAGGAAGGTTTAGATTAGAAAGAGTAAACACTCTCCTACATTATTATTCTGATCAGTTTTCCCTTCTTCCGGAATTGTCATGCTTTCTGTGTTTTTCAGTTAGGCTTTGGCCTTCCAAGATTCTAGCTGGAAGAAAATAAGTAATACAGAAGGAAATTCTGAAAGCAACACTGTCAAGAAACATCAAGCTCAGGGCTGTTTGCTGGGCATCAATTTTGCTCTTAAAACATTCCATAGGCCTCCCCTTTTTATACATCATTGGGAAGAAATGTTTCTGCCAGTGTGACATGATATTTTGTGGTCATTTGCTAAAGTCTATTCAGGCAGAATTGTGGTTTTCTTGACATCTTCATTACAATTTTTAAACGACCTGATACTTGTGATCTGGATCTCTTTTCACTTCCTGTACATATACCTGGACCTTATTTAAGGAGTTGGTTAGACTTTTCTGGATATGACAGCAGATTTCCCCAATAATCTTTCTGGACTCTTCCTCACTACCATATACATTTTCTGTAAATGTTTAGAACATGAGCTGCTATGCAAATTGTCTTCCAAACCCTTCCTGGGAAATTCCAGTAAAAATAACAGAATGATCTCCTCAGGAAGAGAAAATAGATTTATAATTCATATTTATTCAGACTATTTGACAAAAAACAAAACAAAACAGTTAAAGATAGAAAAAAAATACTAGAATGCTAGAATAGGAAGAACATTAAACAACCTATTGGGAATCAGTGTGATGAATCCCTTTCTTTTCTGTATAGCAGGGAAATAAAATGCATTTTATATCTTGTATTTCTATCTTCTCTGTTTATTGCTGTATGGTTTTATTTTCTTCTTCTTTTTGATTGATTGTGTGTTTATGTGGTACGCTGCTACCCAGAGTTACACTGTTTGATTTGGGCAGCCTTATAAATCTTAAAATCTTAAAAATAAGTAAATAAATAAATGTACTGTTAGATCGCGGGAAAGACACTCGAGACCAGTGTGACTTTCAGCTCTTATTTCTTTATTCAGCTCTGTACAAGATCTTGGAGCTGTGGCAGCCCTTTTTATTGGGATTCCCTGCAGCTTGCAACCAATGACAGTTCTTTGAATCTCCCGCGATCGGCTGTGCCAATCACGGGCGATTCTTAGCGAACCAGTGGTAGCAGGGCATTTGACCCAATCGTCATACAGTGTCTGTTGACCAATCAGAAAAGGGTATACCAAGTATGCTAATATGGAACATGTACAATAGAAACCTAGAGTCCCAATGCACATTCAAAGACAACACCCTTGCTAAACGGCAAGGTTGAGCCTTTGAAAGTAACTAGAGGATTGCCACTTGAAAGCTTCAGCACATGCCAAACTACAGCATCTGATGACTTTCCCCACGTGGCCAAAGCAAACAAACTCTTCATCCCTTTACAGTTCTATCATCCCTGGGTTCCTCCTCGATGTCTGCTGCCATTGAGTAGGTTTCTTACCCAGCTTCTTCCCTTTTCAACTGTCTCTTCAACTCATCTAGGCTGTTGTAGCTGTGATCCCTAGGTGCTTCTCCTCTAGGGGCTGCTCCGCCAGTGGAATCCCTCCTCCAGATGCTCCGAGGTTGCTCCTCTCTCTTATTCTGATAAGAGGAACCCTTTCTGAGTAGGCAAGACTGCTTCCTAGTTGCTATAGAGAGAGAAGGAGCTTCAAGACCTTTCGTTTATTTAAAAATCTCTGTTGTCCAATTTTCTTCTCCATTCTTTTTTCTCTAAATCCTATTTTTATGCTGCTTGTTGACTTCCACCATCCTTTTCATTTTGTGCCACGCACCATTCCTTATTGTTTGGCTCAATTTGTCTTCTCTCTGCTTGTGACAACAGACCTTGTTCATATTGCAAGCTGCCAATGTGGTGCAGAGCAATGTGTCTTCGGCTTTGCTCAGCAGTGCACCAACATTCTCCAGGCAATCTGAAGATATTTTGGAAGTTGAAACAAACAAACAACCTAAGGGAAAAAGCATTAAAAGTTCTATTGCCTTTTTTTCTTGATGCATGTTTATAGCAAAGGACGTTCAGCACTCACTTAAGCTGCCCAAATATGGTCATAACAGGAATGTGACCTTGACTAAATTTTCTTAACAGATCTCACTCTTAAATGTTTATAAATTATATTATCAGATGTATACAACCAATTGGGATAGTCATTGATTTATTTATATCCCGTCTTTATTATTTTTACAAATCATTTAGCAGTGAACATATCCAACACACTTTCTTCCCTTCATTTTACCTACAAAAACCCTGTGAGATAGGTTGGAGTGAGACAGATTGCCTGGCCCAAAGTCACCAGGCTGGTTTGCATAGTTAAGGCAAAATTTGAATGCACGGTCTCCTGCTTCCTAGCCTATGCTTTAACCACTGGACCAAATTGGTTTTTTAAGGTATGTATATGTATATGTATGCATTTATATGTAAAGGAAAATAAGGAATATTATGAAATATTATGAAAAGGAATCTACTTTGCTGTTTTATTTTTCTCTTTTTCTAAAAGCCCCATCATAAATACCTCTCATTAAAGGAGTTGTTTGATATTCCATGGTCTTCAAAAATTTAAGAAGCACTAGGTTAAAAATAGGGCTGGAAATGCTTTTTCTTTTTTTTTTTTTATCTTTATTATTATTTTCTCTATGCTTTTTGTTGTTTCATTACTGACCCAATCAATAAAACAATCGATCTTTTGCTTTCCCATCCTACACCTGTCAAGTTGATTTCCCAATGAGACAAAAACATCTGTAAACATTTTCGTTTACAGTTTTCATCTGAGTTTTCTGTCCATATCCTTCTGGATTCAAAACCCTGGATTCAGTTAACTAATAAAGACTGGGCAGCCAAATTATTCCATGGTGCAAAGTATGGTTGCTGTTTGTTGATATATTTGTCATTCAAGGAAGTCAGTTCATATGGGCAATGGAAATGGATAGAGGTAATTCTGAAACACCTGAAAGATTGTGTTATGACCTAGGTGGTCATGGTTGGGCAAGCCTCCAGAGCAGTCTTTATTTCTCTTGGGAATGGTTAAACAAATGATCCTCCACCAACCAGTAATCAGTCCTCCAAACTACTGTTCATAGATTACCCAGCCAGGCCATAATGCAAAAGTCCAGGCATAAGACAAGGGCAATGTCAAAGACAAAGTCTTCAAGGCTAGGACAAGATGAGAACAGTCCTCAAGGCAAGGAATTCCTTGCCTTGTGGACTGTTCTCGTCTTGTTCTTTTCAAAGCAAAGCCTGAGTCAAAGCCAGGGGAGTGTAATCCGAAAACAAACACTTATTCCTGGCAAAAGGCCCTTCTCATGGTGTCTCCCTAAATACTATTCCCCAGGTGAGCTTTGTGAGGAGGGAAGGGGTACCCTCCTCCCAAGTAATTGGGCCATCCTGAGCTGACTCCTCCTCCTCTCCATTCTCCCCACTCAGGGTTGGGGCAGGAGAGGCGGTTGCTCATCTGTGGAGCTCTGGAGCTCCTCTGCTCCGAAGCCTGCCCCTTTCCTTTCCTACTTCCTCACTCAGTCATTCAGTGCCCTTTCTTCCTCCCTGATTATTCTTCTGAGGCCCAAGGGACCTGAGATTGCCTCGTCCTCTTCCCCAGGTCTTTCCTCCTGAGCCATAGGGACTATGCCATCCCCCTCTATCAGCCCTGGCTCCATCTCCTCCTGCTCCTCGAATGGACCATGATAGATTGCTTTTTTAATATGTAATGCATTCTCCTGTTCCACAAATGTTTTGTCTTGGGAGATTTGGAAGCAGTAGCCATGTACAAGAGTTCTTTTATTTATAACTCTATTAATAGGCAAATTGACATTATACAACTTCACTTCTTTAACAGTAATGAATTGTTCCTTAGACAACTGCAGGAATTGTAATTGTGTGGAGAGACATTCCATAACTTCATGAAATTACAATTTATGCAACCCATGGTTGAGGTTTGAAAAATATTTGAAAACATTGAAAAAGGTTTGGATCTATTTTAGTCTTGTTTAGTAGAATCCTGAGGTCCTTCAAGGCAAATGCAAAATAGTGTCATGTGCAAAGAAGCAGATGCAGGTGGCGCTGAATTTTAGACTGTGATATCAGCTTAGCGTGGATTTCAGAATGGATTATATCTCCATATGTTGTTATAACCTTGATAGAAAGAATAAATTTCCCAGAGGAGTTGCATAGATATATTTGGGCTGATACAGATAGAAATAAATGAACTATAAAAGGTCGTGCCATGTTAAGCGACTATTCAGTATAATTATAGGAAAAGATAAATTCCCAGTTTTTCACCTCTCACTTTCAAGATACTAAGAAATTCACTTAGTGGAAAGACAAATTGATGTAGAATCTGAATGTAACTTATAGAGATATGCAACAATGGAAATTTGAAAATTATACTGAGAAAGAATCTTTGTTTTGGTACCAATTTGGTACCAATGCTGATTACTAAAATGAGTCTAAAAATTTTAAAAATACAATGGTTGGATCCTTTTTTAAAATATGTGGTGGCAGTGTTGCAACACCCACAAACATTAGAAAATCATTCATAATACAAATTTTGAAGATTGTAATTCTATTTACTCTTACTTTGTTTATTAAATTTCTCTAAATCATATATTTTGTTCAGATTCACAAAACTAGCATTAAACTGGCCAATAGCTAGAAGAATTTTATATATCTCTATTGGAAAATACCTTTGAGACTTTTGGAAGAATTATGGGAGTATGCTTCAATGTCAAAAATAATTTCATTCATAAAAAGTAAATATAATGCAGAGTGTAATACTAATTAAAATATTTGTGGATTATAATGTTATATACACTTTCATGTTTTATTTTCCACAGAACTATATTTTAACTTGATAAATAAATTTTCAGTATTGACTTGTTTATTGTTTCCTGTTTACAGTTTTTTTTAATGATTTGTCTTGGATTAACAAGTATGTTCAAAATTCAGTTCTTATGTTTATGAGCTAAAATGATTTGACCAGTCTTGTATCTTTTGTATATTACCTTGGGAAACTTAAGTGACTATATTCCCACTGTGAAGACAATATTTTCCTTGAAAGCAGTATATGAATCATCCCTTAATTACTCTACCTCTTAATTTCCAGTTGCTTTTAACATTCCAGTTAGAGAACAGAATATACAGTGCTTTTAAATGCCAGCTTCTCTTAGCCAACAAGATTAAAATATTTAAGATGTGCTGTTAAATTCTTGAATGAATGCATACCATTCAGAATATGCACTGTCATGACAAGTATTTCTCTAGGGTTTCCAAAAGGGAAATGAACATTGGTGCCCAGTTGTTTTTGTGTCAGTGGCTCAGCTGTTCCTCCCACTGGATGCCCAGTTGCTCCAGTCCCTCAACTGATCTTTTGGCCACCCACCATGTGAACTGCTCTACGTTGAGCTGTGCAAACCACTCTTCTATCTGGGTATGGCTCAGATGTCTCCCAATGAACTCTGGCTCTAGCCAGTTGTTTCTCTGGTGGACCTAGTAGCTTAGCTATTCCATAGGCTAGTCTTTGGCCTGGAGTTGAGCAATTGCTTCTCTGATCTGCCAAAGCCTAGCTAATAATCACTGCCATCACACAACTGTTCCTAGTGTCCCATAGCAGGCTCATTGGCAGGGTTTCTCAGATATCAATGAACTGAATTTTGGCCCCAAGCTGCCTCCCTGACACCCTCTTCTCTTCTTACACAGGCTGTTTCCTGTTGGGCTCCTTGTGGAAGGTCTCGTTTCTAACCACCCTGACTTGTAGCATTGTAGCATCCTTGCTATAACGATGAAAATTGCACTTTGGTATGATATGAAAACCAAGTGTTAGGAAGGCTCTGAAGGAGTTATGATAAAAGAATTCAAGGAATGGTTTAATCAACCATTATATGACATCCTCTGATCCAAGATAAACTCTGAAATTCAAACTGAATGTTTAAATATTTTAATTTTAAACAATCTGTTGCATGATAGTAGCCAAGACTGAATAAATATATAAAAATGGAGAATTGCTTTATAGTGGGACCTTATGAAGACCATCAAAATTCTTTGTAGGAAGATAAAAGTCAGCTCAAGGAACTAAAAGATTAACCTGTGGTCTCAAACAATAAGTAATAGTTTTACTACTCAGTATTAAACAGTTTTTTTTCCATTTTAAAGATAGATTTTTGTTTTGTTTTGTTTTGTCATTGTTGAGGATTTTTATACTTCACTGAACAATTTGACTATTTTCTCAGAACCGATTGTTTTGAAACACTGTGATTGGGCTGTGATTCTATTTCTAATTTGCTGAACATTTATGTTGGGAACATAGTAATTTATTTTCAAGAAAACACACACATGCAAAGTGTATGTGTTGGTGCTAGTGTATGTATAAACAATCACACAAATGGAATGGTTTTTGGGATTTCTACCATTCAAAATGGATGATTGCAAAAATATTTTTTTTAGTATCTCCTAGGACTTGTATAATGGTTTGTTGTTGTTGTTTTTATTACAGTTGCAAATCAGTTAAGAATTATTCTTAGAAATTAAGTCTGATGTGGTTATGAAGATAGGGAACATTTATTCCAAGGAACCCAATGTGGTTTTTAATGTAAGATAACTTCTGAAGTTTTATATAATATTTTGTGAACACGAAAAACACTGATTTTATAATAATGACAAAATAATTCCATATTTATAGATTTCTGATGGAATTGCATTAGATATAGGCTCCTCGGTATTTGAAATGACATCCCCAAAACAAGAAGCACATAATCTATTGGAGCGTGTCCCATCAAAATTGATTAAAGCCTAATAAAATTGAAATGACGGATGATTTAAACAGAAAATTCAGCAAAACACTTCTAATCAAAATAAATATAAATTCCCACAAGGGAGTAGCCTTTGATGACAGTCTTGACAGAAAAAAACACTCTGTTTTGGTTGAGCACATAGCATACTAGTCAGATGATGCCAAAATTGGCTAGTAACTTTATCATTAGCAGGTAATACATCGTGGCACAAGTATGACTAACCTACTCTGCAGTTTAGTTTCTATCTTCTCTATTTTACTAAAAAGAATTATGTGAAAGACAATTGACTCAAAACATGATGGATGGGAAAATCCAATAACTTTCAGCTGATCTATAATGTTTAAGCCTTTTCCCTTCTTGGGAGAAGTGGTCTGGAAAAATGAATCAATGCAACCCATGATAGCATGCAATTTTATCATGTTGTGGATAAATTAGTATTTTGTGGATGATAGGAAACCAATGTGAAAAATGTTGTCTGGAAAGTTTTTGAGCCTGCAAGTCCTAACAAAGTGGACAGGGCAGCCTTTTTAACCTTAGCTCTAACACCTGTAGGTTTCGCCATTGTGACTCCTGACTATGTAAGAAGAGTAAATGGTAGTGTACATGAATAGTATTGTGAGTAAATGGTAAATGGTAGTGTACATGAATAGTATTGTGAGATAAAATGTATAATATATACGAATGAAGATGTCTCAATGGGGAATAGAGCAAGAGTCTTCAAAATTAGCAAGTTTAAGATTTGTGGACTTCAACTCCCAGAATTCCTGAGCTAACATGACTGGAGGAGGAATTCTGGGGGTTGAAGTCCAACAAGTCTTAAAGCTGTCAAGTTTGAAGACCCGAATAGAGAGATGAAAGCATGCATGAGAATAAATGGAATGCTTAGTTAATTGTTTAAAGTTGTATAGGAAAGGATGTGCATTGCCCTTTGTTACTGTATTTATGAATATAGGCTTTCAGAGATGATAGAAGTATGTGCATGGGCCTGTGAATATGCATGTACACATTATTGGCTGAGATCATTAATTATTTCCACTCATTATTAGAAGGATTATTAAACAGATTGTTTCAGATTGCACAACTATACAAGATATTTTTATAAGTAATCCTCACTTAGTGACCACAATTAGAGCCAGCAACTCTCTTGCTAAATGAAACGTCAGATAACCACAATAGACTTGCAATGTTATTTCCCATCTGGTTGTTAGGTGAGTCACTATAGGTCATTAAGCAAACACCACATGTCTGCAACTTGTGACTTTCCTTCCAACTTCTCCATTGATTCTGCTTGTTGGAAGCTGCTTGCGAAGCACACAAATAATGATCACATAACTGTGGGGAATCTGCAATGGTTAAAAACAATGTGGGGATTTGTCAATAAAATTACTTTTTCAGCACTGTCGTAACTTCAAACAATTGCCAAACAGGTCAGGTGTTGAGCAAGATCTACCTGTATAGACAGGACAGACAGTCAGACAGGCAGATAGACATAACTTTACTGATTAACATAGTGGAAGATAAGAGTGCTCCTATTAGTTTGATCTTAAGAAAGGGTAGTACCTGAGCAATTAAGAGGGATACTGTTAGATTTTGAGCATGGGCGAGAAAGAATGGAGACAAGCCTCTGAACGGTGAACTTCAGCTCTTTATTTACATTGTGACTTCCTCGTTTAATAGCAGTTAAAACCCGCCTTATATAGGCAAACCTTGTAACTTTTAACCAATACCGAGCTAGGAATGCTAGCTCTCATAACCAATAGGAACTCTCTGTTAAGGGCTAATCGGATTCCCCGGAACGGGCCAATCCAGTCCAGCCGCTTAGCAGCCAATCAGAAGTGCAGGGCCAGAACCCTGCACTTACTCCAAGCTCACACTTTATTAATCTAATTGCATACATAACACCCCTTACCCCTGGCTTCTTATTTGCAGGGCGCAGTTACATAGTCCCTTAGGTAGGACGGTTGTCTTATTAGTCTCTTTGATTTCCGTTGTATCGGCTGGCTGCAATCACGCTGAGGTAGATCGTTGTTTGGCAGTGGGGCTGTTTCTGGTTCAGAGTTCACTTCTACGTCGTTGCCCACATTCTCTGCAATTCCCTGAGGTGCAACCGTTTCTCCCTCCGGCTCCGCTTCCTGAGTTTCTATCAAACCGTCGTTTCCTTCGAACGGGTTTCCTAGGAATTCATCTTCTTCCGTACCTCCACCCCCACCCCAGTTTGGTCATAGGGGAGTTGCGGACTGGCCGCTGGAAGCCGTGATCGTAATTGATCGATATGCCGTTTCCAAAGTTTATCATCAAGGCATTGTACCAGGTAGGATCTGGGGCCGGTTACACGTACTATTGTTGCTTCCACCCACAACGGGTTGCCCGATAGGTTTTTAGCATAAACCAGGTCTCCTACCTGGAAGGTGCAACAGCGGCCGCTGGATCCTAGTGGTTTCTCCGGTTCGGAAGCTGGGTGCAACTGGTCGAGGTGGGAGCGGAGCTTTCGTCCCATTAGCAGTTCGGCGGGAGTTTTGTTGGTGACGCTATGTGGATTGATGTGCTGCAAGAAGAGGATTTGATTGACCTTGTCGTCAATGTTGTCGTAGTCTACCTTTTGCAAGGTTTTCTTCACAAATTGGACCATGCGTTCTGCTTTGCCATTGGTTGCAGGGTGCTCAGGTGAGGTGAGCGCATGGCGGATGCCGCGGTCAGCGAGGTACTGCTCGAACACTAGTGTGGTAAATTGAGGGCCGTTATCAGATACCAGGACGTCTGATAATCCATGGGTTGCAAAGAGTCTGTTTAAGATTTTGATAACCGCCTCGGAGGTCGTAGTCGTCATGCGATGGATTTCGAGCCAATTCGAGTAGGCGTCGACAGTAAGCAGGAAGGTGTGGCCTTTGGTTGGCCCTGCGAAGTCCAGGTGAATTCGGGCTTTCGGTGGGGCGTTGCTGACTCCTTGGCATTTGGGACAAGCTTTAACCCACTGTTCAATTTGCTTGTCAATGCCCGGCCACCATGCGTAGCTTCGCTCAAGGGCTTTCATTCGCACGATGCCAGGGTGGCCATCGTGCAAGGTTCTCAACAGCGCTTTCTGGAGTTGTTCTGGGATCACAACTCTATCGCCCCAGATGACATAGCCTTTCTGGGAGAAGAGCTCAGTTTGTCGAGTCTTGAATGGTGTGAAGTCATCTGATAACTGGTCCAATGGCCATCTGCGTTCTACCCAGCCTAGGACTCGTGCTAGGTTGTGGTCGCGTTTGGTTTCTCTCGCGATATCTCAGGCGGTTAGTGGTGGCGAGTTGAGTGCCTCGATCTGCAACGTGGTTACCGTTGGTGCAAGATCATCGAGAGTCTCTGGAAGCGGTGCTCGGCTCAATGCGTCGGCGTGGGGAATAGTTTTCCTTGGGCAGTATTGCAGCCGATAGTTATAAGCAGCTAAGAATTCTGACCATCGGGTCATCCTTGGGGATAATATGTAGGGAGTCGGCTTATCTCCGGCTATTATCCCTAATCACGGTTTGTGGTCAGTCACGATAGTAAAAGCCCGGCCATACACGTATTCATGGAATCTTTCCACAGCTGAGACAATTGCGAGGGCTTCTTTATCAATTTGTCCAAAGTTCCGCTCAGTTTTTGAAAGAGTCTTTGAAAAATATGCTACAGGGGCTTCGTTCCCATTAGGCAGTACGTTGCTCAAAATGGCGCCCACCCCGAAAGGCGATGCATCACAGGTTATAACTAACGGCAAAGTCTTGTTATACTGCATGAGTACAGAGTCAGAAGTGAGCAGTTTTTTTTACATTTTGGAATGCCTGTTCTTCACGGTAACCCCAAAGCCAATTTGCTTTTTTATCTAATAACCGGTGTAACGGTTCAGCGACAGTTGCTTTGTGCGGTAAAAATACATTATAAAAATTGATGAGGCCTAGGAACACCTGGAGATCGGCCTTGTTTCGTGGCCTGGGAGCATTTTTTATTGCTTTTAATTTACTTTCGGTAGGGTGAATGCCCTGGCTATCAATCAGGTACCCTAAAAACTCAACACTGTCAGTACACAATTTACATTTCTTTTTTTTAACCTTAAGACCGGCCTCTTGGAATTTTTTTAGGACTAATTTTAACCGGTCCTGTAAGAGTTTTTTTGTAGGGGCTGCAATTAATACATCATCAAAATAGGGGACCACACCCTTAATTCCTTGCAATAACCTTTCCATAAGGCTCTGAAAAATCCCCGGGGCTACACTCACTCTGAATTGCAGCCGGGTACATTTAAAGGCACCTCGGTGCGTCACAATAGTTTGGGCCTGTGCCGTTTTTTCATCTACTGGTAATTGTTGATATGCCTGAGCTAAATCCAATTTAGTGAAAACTTTCCCGCCCCCCAGGGAATGGAGGAGGTGCTGCACCACAGGAACTGGATATGCGTTCTACTGCAGGGCGTGGTTCAAAGTGGCCCGGTAGTCCCCACAAATTCGGATTGACCCGTCTGGCTTAATGGGTGTTACAATTGGGGTTTCCCACGGGGAGTGATCGATGGGCTCCAACACCCCCTGAGCTATCAGTTTGTCGAGTTGTTCGTCAATTTTCGATTTTAAGGCAAACGGAACTCGACGGGGCTTTAGGCGAATGGGAGCTATTTTCGGATCTAGGCTGAATGAGATCAGGGTCCCCTTGTACTCGCCTAAGCTGTCTGGGAAGACGTCCCTGTACTCAGAGATAAGGTCTTCCTCCCAGTCACAGCCACCGACTCGGTTTACGCTGGCCACTTCAATGCCGAGTGGCGCGAACCATTGGAGGCCCAGTAGGCTAGGCCTATCTCTATCGATGACTGTTAAAGGTAAGTACGCTGTATGCTTCTTGAAGGAGACTCGGACTCGGCAGGACCCGACGACGGGGATTCGATTCCCCTGGTAGTCCTTGAGGATGAGGCATTGGAAATGGAGATCTTGGCGTTGAATTTTGGGGATGAGTTGCTTGAGTGTCTTCCAAGACACCATCGAGAGGGACGATCCTGAGTCGACCTCCATGTGGCAAGGCCGGTTCTCGATGGCTACTGTGACTCAGATTTTCTTAGTGTCTAAGGCTGAGGCGTGACCGATAGTGATAGTGTGGTGAGCCTCTTCTCTCTGCAAAGCTCGATTTCTGTAGGAGTGGTTTACTGGCTCTCACCTTACAGGACGGTTTCCTGTCGATTGGCGATAGTTAGCCCGTTTTGAAGCCTGGCTGGGTCCTGGCAAACTGTGGCAGACCCGTCCAATGTGGCCTCGTTTCCCGCACTCATGGCAGAGTGCGTCACGGAATTTGCATTCGGATCTGGCATGGTTGGCTCCACAGCCAGCGCAAGGGCGTAAGGGCTTCGGGTGAGGGTCCCGGTCAGACCGCAGTCGATGGACCCCTTCTTCGTCGCTGTCTGATGACGAAGAGAGGTCCTCGTGGTGCCTTGTCGCGAGCTGTCCTTCCGACTTGGATAAAATGTCGCTTGTCGGTGGAGGTACCGGAGCGCGGTTTCGGCGTAGTTGTGCAGCCGACTTCCTGGTGGCTTCTGCTGCCGTAGCTTCGGTGATGGCATCGGCAAGGCCGATGTCGCCTTTCGCCATCAGCTTGCTTTGCACGCCTGGTCCATCTAATCCCAGGACTATGCGATCTCTTAGTGCTTCTTCTAAATCAGTGAATCCGCAGAGGCCTCCCAAATTTCGGAGGTCTGCTATGAAGTCGGCTATGCTTTCTCCCTTTCGCTGGCTCCTCTGATAAAACTCGTGCCGTCTCACAAGTGTAGGCACGGTCGGGCGTAGTGACCTCGCAGGAGAGGTTCGAGGTCGTTCCAATCCATCGCCTTTGCTTCTCGGGGTTTGGCTGGTGCTTTAGCCATCTTAAATATGGTTGGACCGCAATGCGTTAGGAATACTGCCCGCTTCTTTCCTGGCACGGCGTCCTTTAAGTTGTTCGTCTCCAAGAACATTTGAAAGCGATCCATGTAAGACTCCCAGTCTTCCTGTGCTGGATCGAACGGAGTGGGTGGTACGATGCCGCCGGACATGGTTCCGTTGTTGGCATCGTCTGTCACGTGCTCTGTGTTCTTCGAAGTTTCCTTGGTTCAGATATCTCCAAATCCCACCCTCGTCGCCAGTGTTAGATTTTGAGCATGGGTGAGAAAGAATGGAGACAAGCCTCTGAACGGTGAACTTCAGCTCTTTATTTACATTGTGACTTCCTCGTTTAATAGCAGTTAAAACCCGCCTTATATAGGCAAACCTTGTAACTTTTAACCAATACCGAGCTAGGAACGCTAGCTCTTATAACCAATAGGAACTCTCTGTTAAGGGTCAATCGGATTCCCCGGAACGGGCCAATCCGGTCTGGCCGCTTAGCAGCCAATCAGAAGTGCGGGGCCAGAACCCTGCACTTACTCCAAGCTCACACTTTATTAATCTTATTGCATACATAACAGATACTTTGTAGGATTTATAGATAGTAGGACAGAGGGATTAGCTTTCTGAATTGGATGAAATTTTAACAGGTACTAATGAGAGAACAAGAAAAAAATTATATGGTTATTTACTTGGAGTTAAACTAGAAGAAGAACAAGTTAAAGAAACTATAATTGCCTGGCGAAAAATTTTGGATATGGAATAGACTTAGATAAATTGCAAACATTATGGTCTCGAGACTATAAATTAACAATTTTGACAGCATATAAAGAGAATTTGTATAAGATGTTTTACAGGTGGCATCTACCCCTCCCCCAGCAAGAATAGCAACGATGTTCAAGGATAAGTCGGTGAAGTGTTGGAAATGTCATCAGATACCTGGATCCATATGTGATGGACATGTGTAGAAGCCAAAAGATACTGGACTAAAATTCATGCATGGCTGGAAAAAAATGACAAAACAATATATAGGCTTGAAGCCAGAGATTTTTTTTATTGGGTATCTTGCCAGAAAGAGATAATAAGAGAATTGACATATTTGATTATTAATATTTTAACAGCAGCTAGAATTGTATTTGCTCAAAACTGGAAGAGTGAAAAAAATCCCAACAGAAGAAGAAGTGATAAAAAAAATAATGGAATGTGCAGAAATAAGTATTGACATGGGCAATTAGAGAGCATGAAGAAAAAGAATATTATAAAATATGGAATTTCTTTTACCAATGGTTAGATAAGAAAATAGAAAAATAAAATATACTATAATATATATATATAATAGTAAAGATGATCTATTGTAATGATATGTTGTATTTGATTGTTGTGAGATTGAATGATATTATTGTAAAAGCTGAGATTTGCTCAAAAAGAATGATACGAATTTACAATCAAAGTCTACAGTGGTTTGATAGTAATATAATATGATATGACTAGCTTATTTACATAATACGAATCTTAATTTAAATTTAGGAGGGAAAGACTGTTAATATTGTGCACAAAAGAGCTTTGTACCAACTGACACACTGTATAATGGAAAGATGATTTTATTTGATGTTTTATTTTTGTGTTTGTCTATGTTTGTTGTCAAAATAAAAAATTCTTAAAAAAAAAGAAAGTAAGCAAACCAGGTGTGGGGAGGGAAGTGTCTGTGCTGTGCTGCTGGAATAGAATAGAATAGAATAGAATAGAATACTTTATTAGCCAAGTGTGATTGGACACACAAGGAATTTGTCTTGGTGTAAA